>BPLS01031758.1:0-14488 GCA_019656275.1 Rhododendron kiyosumense | reverse complement strand
CAAATCTTTATTGTTCTGTCACTGAATCTCCTCTTTTATGTTGTTTGTGTTCCTAAGAAAAAGGAACAGAGTGCAAGAAACTCAAATGATGAAACCACATGTACACACAAACCAAAGAAAAGCAATAAAAGTTGAAAGAGAACAGATATGTAAACATGAAACATATAGACATGGAAAACCATATTGGTCGAAGATATTCATGTTCTCATTTTAAGTTATTTCAAAGCTATTCTATCATCTGCAAAATCAGGAGAGAAGCTTTGAAGCTGGAAACTACAACTCTATGGCCCTGTTTGTTACTTTGACCCAAGTAACAGTGAAGGGACATACAATCCTCTCGGACAAAGAATTGAATCAGACCAAAGGGCGAGGGAGTAAATAACAACACACACCCCATGGTGTTATTAGAGTTCAATTCTACCACTATATTATGGAGTACCAAAACTAATAACTTGCCAAAATCTAAACAATAAACATGTAGAAGAGATAATCACCAGAAGAGGAGTAGGTGCAACAAAGGAAGCTTGTTTTTCTTTTTTTTAGCTTAGCCCGATTCTTCTTCCTCTACAGCACAATTGTACCGGAATAAAGAAAAAAGAAAGAAAGAAAGAGAAATCCAAAAATGGGAAGGGGAAAGTGAAAAAGCAAGCAAGGAATAATTGGGGCTAGGAAGTGAGTTATTTTGCCGGCGAGCCTATGAATTCCAAAAAAATCTGGAACAATGAAGTGAGAGAACCGATTGAAAAATCTTATTCAGGGTTCAAAAAAATCGTATTTAGGGTTTAAAAAAAATCATATTTAGGGTTCAAATTTCAGAGGGAAAAAAATTGTATTTAGGGTTCAAATCGTAACCCACCCAAAAAAAAAAAAACTGGAACAAAAACATCGATGTGAGCTATTTCTCAAAAAAATCATAAAACTAGTTTAGGGTTACATAAACATCGTAAAAAATCGTATTTAAATTTCAAAAAAATCGTGTGAGCTATTTCTCAAAAAAATCGTATTTAGGGTTCAAATTCCAGAAAGGGATACGAAGTGAGAGAGCCCATTGAATCAAACAATGAAAAATCTGGAACAGAGAGAGAGAGAGAGAGAGAGAGAGAGAGAGAGAGAGAGATTACAATGCTAGGAAGGAGGGAGCACGTAACCCACCAATCGTTTTCGTCTTCGATCGTCTTCGACAGGTGCGTGGTGTGGTGTTTGGTGAGAGAACAAGAGAACTGTGAGAAGGCTCTGGAAGATCGATGTTTACAATGTTTACAGAGAGAGATTACAACGCTAGGAATGAGGGAGCTCGTAACCCACCAGTCGATCGTCTTCGTCTTCGATCGTCTACGACAGGAGCGTGGTGCATGTGCTGTTTGGTGAGAGAACTGTGAGAAGGGAGATTGATGTTTACGATTAATGTTTAAAGGGAGAGAACGGTACCGTTTAGGGTTTATTTAATTTTGGGGAAAATTTTGGAGTGGAATATTTCGCGCCGAAGTGAAAAAATTTTGGGGGAAAAATGAATGAGTTGGGCTATAGCAACGGTCCATAAAACACCGTGACAATAGAGAGAGGCTATACTAACGGTTCATTGAAAATTGTTTCTGCATACCCGGTTATAGTAACGCTCTAAAAACCGTTGCTAGACCCAATTTCTGCCAACAGTTTTTTGAACCGTTGCTAACAAAACCGTTGGGAAATCTCAATTTTCTTGGAGTGACACGACTGGCCTGGGTAGATCTATTGAAGTTATATGGTCAGTGGGGTTGGGGTTGATATGGGTGGAGCTGGGAGATATTGTAGGGAGGTATTCCCGAACAGGTACAGTTAGTAGCCGAACACGTGGTATATGGGAGCACGTGATAAATACGACAGGTCATACCGCCGGGTAGGG
This sequence comes from Rhododendron kiyosumense, assembly GCA_019656275.1. Classification (NCBI taxonomy): domain Eukaryota; kingdom Viridiplantae; phylum Streptophyta; class Magnoliopsida; order Ericales; family Ericaceae; genus Rhododendron; species Rhododendron kiyosumense. Next base: position 12,606 of record BPLS01031758.1, on the reverse strand, counting down.
CGATGAACGGTGATATGGACCAGTGACATGAGAAGTCATTGGTCCAGGCAATCTGTTCGGTGTTATAAAGGCAAAAGACATGTGAAGTCATTTGTCCAAGTATAATGATAAGGACCAGTTACATGTGAAGTGATTGGTTTAGGTAGTTTGTTCGGCAACGAGATAGCTGAACAAGGAAAGAATTCCAGTCAAGAGTGGGAGCAGAGGGAGTGCTCTGGAAGATTCCAGAACCGTAATATCCCGTAAGGGATGAGATCCCAAGAGTATAGGATCTGGAAAATATTCCCAAACAATAATGGGATGTTCGACCAGTTATGGAAAAGAGTCCTGAAAGGACTAAGCAAATAGACCGATAAGGGAACGAGAATCCAAGAGATCCTGGGTTCCTATACGAGATAGGAATCCTAGGGCCATAAGGATGCTTGGGAAGCAAGCATACGTAGGCCTATATAAACAAGATTAACCTAGAGGTAAAAGTTACGCAATACATTGCACTGATATTGTTCTCCTACTGATAATTAGGGTTTATTGACTAGTACGTGTTACTAACTTAGGCATCGGAGGGCCTTTGCCATGAGAGGCAAATGTGCGCTCACCCCTTATCTGTCTTACATATTAGGGTTCAGACGACGAACTAGGGTTCTGGTGAAAAGGCACAAGTAAGCCGTTGCAATCCAGAGTGATCCAAAACATCAGCTGTTTTCATCCCCCTACAATTGGCACCGTTTATGGGAAACGAACGAACTCCCCAGAAAACTACCACGATGGAAAAAGATCCAATCACGCCATTCAAAAAGTCTACATAATAGTGAAGATGTCCTCGATGAAAAGAGGAAGAAAATCGAGGAATACGCTCGTTTATTTATAACCTATTGTTTGTAAGCTATGGGTTTGCGGGTATGAGATTGTTCTGCTGAGCTTTCATAGCTCATGGAGTTACCTTTGGTGACCCTGACATATTATGCTGGTGGCGACGCTGGTATAATGTGTCAGATTTTGTAGATGAACAGGGTAAGCAGTTCACCGTGGAAGCTTTTGGAGCAAAGGAGCTTGCTAGGATGGAAGAGCAGGCAGGGTAGTATTAGGAAATCCTAGTTTCCTTCCTTGTTGAATAAATGTACCCTTTACTTATGATGTATTTATGATGTAATAATGAGCCTGACTCTCTTTATTATGTAATAAATGCTTCATTAACGTACCCAAAATTTGGGGAGTTACACGACAGGTCATACTGCCGAGTAGGGCGATGAACGGTGATATGGACCAGTGACATGGGAAGTCATTGGTGCAGGCAGTCTGTTCGGCGTTATAAAGGCAAAAGACATGTGAAGTCATTTGTCCAAGTATAATGATAAGGACCAGTTACATGTGAGGTGACTGGTTTAGGCAGTCTGTTCGACAACGAGATAGCCGAACAAGGAAATAATTCCAGTCAAGAGTGGGAGCAGAGGGAGTGCTCTGGAAGATTCCAGAACCGTAATATCCCATAAGGCATGAGATCCCGAGAGTATAGGATCTGGAAAAGATTCCCAAACAATAATGGGATGTTCGACCAGTTATGGAAAAGAGTCCTGAAAGGACTAAGCAAATAGACCGATAAGGGAACGAGAATCCAAGAGATCCTGGGTTCCTATATGAGATACGAATCCTTGGGCCATAGGGATGATTGGGCAGCAAGCATACGTAGGCCTATATAAACAAGATTAACCTAGAGGTAAAAGGTACGCAATACATTGCACTAATATTGTTCTCCTACTGATAATTAGGGTTTATTGACTAGTACGTGTTACTAACTTTGGCATCAGAGGGCCTTTGCCACGAGAGGCAAAGGTGCGCTCACCCCTTATCTGTCTTGCAGATTAGGGTTCCAACGACGAACTAGGGTTCCGGTGAAAATGCACGAGTAAGCCGTTGCAATCCAGAGTGATCCAAAGCATCAGCTATTTTCATCCCCTTACAAATATCTAGTTAATATGCGGGGCGGCGTTGTGCTTTGGCATGGAATTGGAGATGACATTTGGTTTCAGGGGCATTTTCAGCGTGTCATCATCAATGAGATCTTGGATCGCATGACGGAGATGAAAGCAAAAGTCATTGAGATGACTAGCCCCTTGATTGTAGGCATAGTAGAGGTTAGGTTTGAAGTTGGGTGATGGGTTCTTAGGTAGAGGAGTTGGGTCAAGGGGCTTGAGATGCCCAGACTTGATTAATTTCTCCAAAATCGAAGATAGAGGTGCTTCGATGGGGAAGAAGCTGCGGGGTTGATTGTGGGGCTGGTTATTCTATGGTTTTTGCACCTGATTAACATCGGCGACGTGGTTGGTGGTATTGGAGGAAGAGGCGTTGGTGCCGCTGGTCGCTGTGTGTTGTTCTAAGAACCAATTGTTTTCATCCCCTTCCACCTGTTATTTTGTTCGGCTCTTCGTGGCCCTTTGGTAGGATATTAGCATCATACAAGTAAAAACATCTCTATGCTTACTAGGTTTATCCCGTATGCTCCTATGCATGTGTTTGAATGTATACAAGTATCTAACGAAAAACATCCAAGTGTTTCATACATAGACAAAGTTTGGCTTATGCTCGTATGCTGTTTAAACTGCTCATACTGTTAGACATATTTCGTCAAACATGCACCCAAGTGTTTCATACTTAGAAAAAAGCAAGTATCTCGAACTTGACATAAGTGTCTCTTACTTTCTCAAAGTTTAAGTATTCTTGTACTTATACATGTTGCATATGCTCCTAAGTTACTCATTCTTGGATAGAAAAGCATGTATTCTCGTACTCATACATGTACCCAAGTGTTTCATACCTGGACAAAAAAGCAAGTATTTTATACTTTGAAACCCAGGTGTGTTTTCATACTTAGCTAATTGTGTATGTTTTCGTATGCACTCCAAATTTATTCATACCTGGGTAATTATGCATGTTTTTGTATGCAACTAGCGTTTAATCGTACTTATCTAAGGCATTTGTGTCCAGTCCCTTCTCCCTAATACGAAAGAAGAAAAGGGAGAACAATTTTGTATTCACAGAATACAAGAGAACCAGAAAGTTAAGAAACAAAATTTCTGAAAAATTAATATATTGCAAAAAATGGGATTTTATTAATAATCTTTGAACTCAAGGGGGCGTTACGCGTACCCCTTGCAACTAACAAATGTTAAAAACAAGAGAATTTTATTCATAATCCCCACATGATCACGTTATGCAAAATAAAATGAACAAAAGTTTTTCTTTTTTTTAAACAAAGAACTTCCTGAAATTGTAAACATTCCAAGGCCTGGGGACCGGGTTTCCATCCAGGTCTGCAAATCTATAGGCCCTAATGCCCACAATTTCAGTTACTTGATACGGGTTTTCTCAGTTGGCCCCCAACTTGCCCTCATTTGCCACCTTGGTATTCCCGAGCACCTTTCGTAGCACAAGATCCCTAACACCAAATTCCCGTGGGTGAACGTGCTTATTGTAGCTCTTCATCAGTTCCTTTTGATAAGAGGCTAAATGTACCAGAGTCCTTTCTCTCGTCTCCTTGGCAAGGTCCAACTCAATTTCTAGGGCTCTGTCATTCCCCCCACTTTCAACCAATGTTATCTTGTTGGTCGGCAGACCAACCTCTAATAGTATAACTGCCTCCATACCATATGCCAATGAATAGGGGGTCTTTCCCGTAGACCTCCTTGACGTTGTTCGGTGTGCCCATAGGACCAGTGGTAGCTCATCGGACCACTTTCCATTTACCTTGTCCAACCTTTTCTTGATCCCACCAAGAATGGTTTTATTAGATGCTTTTGCCTACCCATTACTTTGAGGGTAAACTGGGGTTGAGTAATAGTTTCGTATCCCATACTGGGAACAGAAAGCTTTGCATTTCTTCTAGAATTGTGCCCCATTATCTGTAATCAAAGAGTAAGGGACCCCAAACCGAGTAATAATACTCTTCCAAACGAATCTTTCTATCATAGGCTCTATGATGTTGGCCAAGGGATCTGCTTCGATTCACTTCGTGAAGTAATCAGTTGCGACCAACAAGAACTTTCGATTTCCAATTGCCTTGAGGAGTGGACCCACGATGTCCATTCCCCATTGAGCAAATGGCCATGGGCTTGTTAATGGCACCAGATCCTCAGCTGGTGTTTTAATCATTGGTGAAAACTTTTGATATTTCTCACAAATTTTCACGTAGACTTTGGCATCCTCCTGCATATGTGGCCACCAATATCCCTGAGTTATTACTCGATGGGCTATGGATCTACCCCTTACATGACTCCCACAAGTCCCTTCATGAATTTCATGAAGGAATTTTTGCACCATCTCAGGGTGCACACAAAGCAGATATGGTCCTGTAAAGGACTTTCTATATAGCTTTCCCTCCGGGGACAGCCAAAACCGTGCAGATTTGGTCTTCATTTTGTGAGCCTTCTTCTTATCAGAGGGGAGTGTTTCATCTCGTAGAAACTCCACAATTGGATCCATCCAACTTGGTCCTTGGTTCACGTCGAAGACCAACTCCACACTTCTTCCAATGCTTTGTTCACTAAGATAGTCCACTGCTACCTTCCTTTTGAACTCAGTTGGTACGGCTGAAGCCAACCAAGCTAGAGAATCTCCGTGAGCATTCTGTCTAGAACTTATCTGTTTGATGTAAACTTTTTCAAAAGTATCAAGCAAATCCTTGGCTGCCTCCACATATGCCGCCATCTTCTCACTCCAAGCTTCGTATTCCCGGAGAGCTGATTCACCACAAGTTATGAATCACAGTATACCCTAATCCATTTTACTTTCAGGGTCCTTGCACTCTTTAGACCTATGAGGAGTGCCTCGTACTCCGCCACATTATTTGATGCACTGAAGCCCAGCAGAACATATAGCTTCATCATCACTCCTTCAGGAGGAAATAGTACTACACTAATCCCCAAACCGATGTTGCATGCTAAACCATCAATGAAAATCTTCCATTCTAGAGGGTCCTGTTTGGTTGGAGCCTTGCCTTTCTTAACAGGTAGCCCAGGTGCCTCTTCCTTTCTCATAGGAGGCTGGGGTGCCATTATAGGTGAGAATTCTGCCACAAAATCAGCTAACACTTGGCCATTGATTGTGGAGCGCGACTGATAATCGATGTCATACTAGCTTAGCTCAACGAACCAAGTCGAGATTCGTCCTAAGAAGTTCGCTTTTCGTAGCAATGATTTCAATGGGAATTCAGTATAAACCACAACCTTGTGGCTATGGAAATAATGTGGTAATTTCCTTGTTGCTGTCCTTAGTGCCAGGATCAACTTTTCGAGGGGCAGATACCTCGTTTCTGCATCCAGCAATGTTTTGCTCACATAATATACAGGGATTTGCTCGGATCCCTTATTTCCCAATAAAACAACACTCACAGCATGTTTAGAGACTGCCAAATACAAAACTAAAGACTCACCCAGTTCTAGAGTTGACAAGAGTGGGGCTTTTGCCAAATACTTCTTTAGGTCTTGGAAAGCCTGCTCGCACTCTGCTCCCCATTCATACCTTTCCCTCTTCTTTAGCAACTGGAAGAAGGGCCTACACTTGTCACTTGACCGGCTAATGAATCTATTAAGGGCCGCATCCATTCCAGTTAACCTTTGGACCTCCTTCATTGTCCTGGGAATCTGTAGCCTCTACAAGGCTGTTATTTGATCAAGATTCGCCTCGATCCCTTTTATGGTCATAAGGTGGCTCAAAAACTTTCCAAAGCTAACTCCAAATGCACACTTCGAGGCATTGAGTTTCAGTTTGTATTTCCTTAGGATTCCGAAGGCCTCCTTCAAATCCGCTATGTGTCCTTGTCTAGTTTTACTCTTCACTACCATATCGTCTATGTATACCTCATGGTTTTGCCAAGCAGCTTTCTGAACATAATTGTTGCCAGCCTTTAGTATATCGCTCTTGCATTCCTTAACCCAAAGGACATAACATTATATCTATACAACCCTCGTGGTGTAATGAAGGAAGTCTTCTCTTGATCTGGCCCATACATAGCAATCAAATATTCTCGATATGCGTCAAGGAAACTCATCCGCTCGTATCCAGCAGTTGCATCAACCAGCTGGTCTATCCTTGGGGGGGGGGAAGAAGTTATCCTTGAGACACGCCTTATTTAAGTCTATGAAATCCACACAGACACACCACTTCTGTAACGCCCCTAATTTTAGGTACGTTAAAAGGATAATTTAATACAAAACTTAAAGAGAGTCACTGCTCATTATTACAACGTAACTCTTACTTAAACACAAAATAGGAAGATAGGGCTCCTAACTACTGCTCCGTTTCTTCCTCCATCCTAGCGAGTTCTTCGACTCCACACGCCTCCAAAGTGAAGAGTTCGCCCTGTTCATCTATCAGGTCTGACATATTATACCGGCGTCGCCACCCATATAATATACCAGGGTCACCAAAAAGGTAACACCATGAGCTACAAAGGCTCAATAGAAATTCCTACTCACTAACCCTTAACTTATAAACAAAAGATCATAATAACGACGGTTGTACATGGATCATGCATATTGACAAATCAATTAATCAAATCCACGTTCATTATACAAGCTAACGGTGGTGTTCATTTATTCTGACTCATCGTAGACCGTGTTGTTATTTCCACTCTCTTTTCTCAAAAACCCCTTTTTAACTCACCCAACCTCGGTTCTGCCGTTCCGGGCTCCCGAGTATCCTCACAATGGTTCTGCCGCACCGGGTTCCCATTGGCACACGATTGCACTGGCTCCTCTCTACGGATAACCATGCCACACACCCAACCTTGGTTCCGCAGTTCCGGGCTCCCGAGTATCCTCACAATGGTTCCACCGCACCGGGTTCCCATTGGCGCACACACACACACACATAACACACATAATGCCCCTAAAAATGGTCATTATGTAGTTTCAAAAGTATTTCCTTCCTTGAAAAACACATTTTCTTCCTTGTTATCAAACCCTAGGTGCCATGTCTCTAACTTTCTTGATTCTCGTGTCTCGTTTTCATGCATAGACTTCCTCGGTTGGATTTTCCACATAAACAAGCATTTATCAAAAGCTCGAAACTAATCTAACAAGATCATCCAACTCCATACTACTTAGCATGCTTGAATCACCATGAGCAAACATAAATCATGTATTTCCAACATTTAAACAAAAGATAACCTTATCTACTTTAGAGAAAAATGATCAAAGTAACTTCCTAATGACGTTCTATTCTCCAACATACGTTTTTATACAATACATAGAGTTGATGGACTAGGATTTCTACCTTACTTCTTGGCGGTGCTCGGCTACGGAAGTTTGGTTGTTGGTTTGGCGATTCGGCGGCGTAACGGCTTCGGATTGCTTCTAAAGGAAGAGAGATGATCTTTTCTCTTCCTAGAAATAACTTACTAACTAAATTAAGCTACTTTAAAGATCTAAAGGTGGTTTTGGAAGTGGTTTGGTGGTTTCTCTCAAGAACTCTCAAGAAACTCAAGAAAACAAGAACTTTTGAACTAAGAACACTTAGAATTTCTAGAGAGAAGTTGGAGCAATTAGCGAAGGTGTGAGTTTAAGCTTGGAGTGAGCTTCTATTTATAGGCAAGGCTCTCCCTCTCCCTCATCATGGCCGCCCCCCCCCCCCCCTCTCTCTCTATATATCTCACTTTTTTATTCCAAAAATCAGGTTCTCTTGGAAGATCAAAGGCTAGTTCCTAGGCTTGCATGGCTAGGTTTAGTCCTTTGGATTTGATCTTGGAAGATTTGTGTAAGAAAGGAGAGGTTGTGCATAGTTTAAAATTGGAAAGTGTACAAAATAGGACAATGGAGGTTAGATTTTGCTTGGAAGAGTATACAACCATGGATTTGAAAAGATGTAAGAAGATCATGGTGATCAAGTCAAGGTACAATCCAATCTTCCTCCTTTCTCTCCCTCTCTCTCTCTCTCTCTCTCTCTCTCTCTCTCTCTCTCTCTCAGCCTCTCTCTCTCTCTCTCGGCCTCTCTCTCTTTCTCCCATGCTATAGTATACACACACACACATATATATATTACAATGTACAAGAAACAATAAACAATAGGTACTTTTGGTGCTTTGAGTCAAAGAAACTTAAAGGCCAAGATTTTCCTACTAAACTAATTAATTTAGCACATGTGTACTAGATATATATATATATATATATATATATATATATATCTATTCAACCAAGTACCTATATTTATATATACATAGGTACCATAATATCTAGGTAGATCATCTCCCCATTATCTTAATCCAATTGTGTACAAAAACCCAATATAAAATAATAGAAGGTTACGTAGGAAATCTTAGGTCTTAAGTCTAACAAGTACATACACATATATATACATATATATATCCCACATGTGCAATCTAGAAAAGTTAGTTTAATAAATACAAGTACTTAGTTGGAAGATTTACCTTATTATCCAATGGGTAATAAATTCCCTAGCATTTATTGTCCAATGGACCAAAGTAATAAGGAAATTTTTATATTAAAATAACCAAAATGTCCTTTTAAATAATTAAAAATTTCCATTTTTATATAAATACTAGTACTTAATCAAATCTTTCCATAAGTACCTTTAATATAAAGAATAGGGTTTCTATTATCCAATGGATAGAAGTTCCCCTAACTTTTATCGTCCAATAGATAAAGAAGAAAACCAAAATAATAAAGAAAATAAATAAATAATTTTCAAGTCTAGGGTTAAAAAGGTTCATAAGGTTCAAAGATGGGCAAAAAGGTCCATTTATGGTTAGGAAAATGTAACTAGGTGACTTTCTAGTTTGGTTTCTCTAATAAGCCGGTTAGAAGCTAACTAGACTTGCCAAGTAGGGCTTAAAGCCAATAAACGAATCTTGAGGAGCTAAAGTGTAATTATGACAAACTACCGGAAAATAACAGAAAAATTAAAGCAAATCAAGCAATTTAAATAATAACTCGAATAATAAACAAATTTTTATTTATTAAAATTTCAGAGTTATTACAACTTCCCATTCTTTTTATTCTCAACTACAGTATTGGACAACCACTCCAGGTAATAGACTTCTCGTATTGCCTTGGCCTCTAACAAACAGTCCACCTCTTCAATGACAGCAGCAACATGCTGTACAACTGGCCTTCTTTTCTTTTGTATCATGGGTTTGTGTTGTGGATCCACATTTAGATGGTGGCTGATTACTCTTGCATCTACTCCATGCATCTCCTTTGGTACCCATGCAAAAATGTCAACATGCTCCTTTAAGAACTCCACCAATTCAGTTTCCTTTTTCTCTGGTAATGATTCCTCAATTAGAAAATACCACTCAGGATCGGTCTCATTGATCTGTACTTTCTTTAGGACTTCAACCACTTTCTCTACTGGGTTTCTTCTGACATCTTCAATAATCGGCTGATCCAGTACCTCAACCATATGAACATGATGGGCCTTCGGGGCTTTCTTGATAATGGAGATGAAGCACTGTTGTGCTACCTTCTGATTACCCCTAATCTTTTCAACCTCATTGGATCTTGGGAACTTTACCATTTGATGATAAGTCGAGGAGACTGCCCTCATCTTCTGTAACCATATCCTCCCTCTAATCGCATTATAGGAGGACGGTACATCTACTACCAAAAAATCAGTCTGTAACACTATTGATACTGCACGTACAGGCAGCGTAACTTTCCTAAGGGGCCAAATTGCTTCAACCCGGAACCCAACCAAAGGTGTCGTTAAGTGCACCAGGTTTTCCTGAGTCGACCCCAAATTTTTGAATGCATCATAGTACAATACCTCTATGCAACTCCTTGAGTCCACTAAGATTCTCTCGATGTCATAGTCCCCAATTCATAGGGTTATGACCAAAATATCATTATGAGGTACTTGGACTTCTCCTAAATCCTCATTTGTAAAGACTATGCCCTCATTGCATATGTCTTTTTCTCATCCTCTTTTGTTCCCCAACCGCATAACATGCTGGTCGTGTTTGACTTGTCTTTGGAGCAGCCTCACCTCATTTCTCGTATAAGGTGCAGCTAATCCATGTATCATATGGATCATACCTTTTGGATTCTGTTCGTAATCCATTTCCATTGCTTTTCCATTATCCTTGGGTTCCTCTTGGATAAATTCTTTGAGGTAACCTTGAGAGATTAGATCATTGAGTTGCCTTTTAAACATCTCACAATCCTCGGTCATGTGGCCCCAATCTTTATGGTAGCTGCAGTGCTGACTCGTAACTCGCTTTGCGTCTTTTTCTCCTTCCAATCTTGGGGGCCACTTAAAATAGGGCGGAATCTTTACTCGATAAAGAATCCTATAAATGGGTTCTTTCCATACTGTAGTTATTGAAAAGAACGACTTGGGGTCAGGTGCTTGCCTTGCTTTGTATGGCTCTTTCTTAGCCTGCCCATACTCTTTTCTTTCTTGTAAGACTTGGGCTCTGGTTTGTCAACTTTTGTTGCAGGCCCTTTTGTCTGTTCAACAATGATTTTGCCATCCTCACGGAGTATGTCTGTGGACACCTCCCAAACAGGGCATCGCCATATAGATTGATCATCGTTTGTTTGTTTGCTTTCCACTTCACAAACCAAGATCGTGGAGATTCCCATGGCTAGGAACATCGCCACATGATAACGGTTATCATCAAAACAGAGTCGGCACCTAGTTTATAAAAACTAGAAAAAATAAATAAAGATTCCGGGTACGGAAGCCAAAAGTACAATAAGGGGAAGGTGTTAGGCACCCCCTCTTTGCCCAGTCGCGAGACTGGCCCATAATCATTCGACACATGATTAATACTTGTTTTATTTAATCCTAAACACATAATCTGATTATTAACCTTTAACAGTTGATAAGGTGAGCCAGTACGGTAATTGAAACATGCATAAGAAGTAAGCAAAACTAAACAGACTGTCCCAAGAAGATGTATCTCTCAGTCGGTAAATGGATTTCACGGCTGAGGGATCCCACTGGATTAATATATCGGCCGAGGGATCAATGCCCCAGCAGATGTTCTTCCTCACACTAGACTAAACGATTAACAGAAAATTAAAACACTACGATTAATGCATAAAAACATAAAAGAGATCAAACCATAGGCCCCTGGGCCTCACCACCTTGATCCCTTAGTTGCTTGATTGCTTCGGATTGAGGGTGATAGATTGATTTGCTTCTCGAAACCCTAGGGTTAGGGGTTTGTACTTCAGGGGTTTGATCGCTGGACTGCGGCTGCCTACAGGAGTTTAGGGCTTTTATAGAGAGGATATGAGAGATGATTTATGCTGAGTCTGGAGGTATGAGATGGAGGAATTGAATGTTAATTTCAGAACCCTAAGGCCTCTTTATATAGGCATGGGATGACTCACTCTGGCCAATCAAATGGCGTGAATCAATAAGGTAGTATAGGGTTAGAAGATCTCTGCTTGAATCTCTTTTCGTAGCCCCGAAGAATCGGAAAAAGGCTGCTAAGGTTTTGGTGCGTCGATTAAACGATTGACAGAACATTCCAGAATTCTGGAAAAAGACAATCTGGCGACCGAGGAATGGATTTGGTTGCTGAGGAATGGATCTGGTGGTCGAAGAATGGATTTGGCAACCGAGGAATGGATCTGGTGGTCGAAGAATGGATTTGGCAACTGAGGAATGGATCTGGTGGCTGAAGAATGGATCTGGCAGTCGAGAAATGGATCTGGTAGCCGAAGAATAAATTTGGTGGCCGAGGAATGGATCTGGTGGCCGAAGAATGGATCTAGTGGCTGAAAAATCAATCTTACGATTGATAGATGTATTTTCCTAGGATGCTGTGTTTCTATCTAAAAGGCTATTTGGCTCTGAATTCGGTCTTCTAAGTGGCTAAAAGTATTCACAATAAGGCCATGGGTTCACGAGAAGTCAATCAGCAATCATTGTATCCATTCATCATCGGGATGGTCTCCAAGGTGGGACTTAAAATAATCGTTAGACCAAATTGGGGTGTCTACAAACTTAGACAGATCGCGAGACTTGTTTAAGTAAGAGTCAAAGCCATAAAAGCAACTCAATTTGATCAAACCACTATTCCAAGATTTTTTGAAAAAGGTTTTAGTTATGGTTGGGCCGGGAGGCTGCCTACGTATTCCACAAGGGAAATTCAGACCAACCGTAGTTCGAGGCAATAAAGAAAAGAAAAATATTAGAGGGTTAGAGATAGAAGACGTACATTTAGGCTTAAAAACCATTAGTGCAACGTACTTGGACCATGCCAGGATTTTGGCGGAGAGTAGTTGAAGGAGCGTAAAGCTACAGGGGAAGTTTTTGCGGAGAACAACCTTTGTATTTTGGGTTAGATCAATACACAGAGGGTGAGTCGTTTTCTTTTCTTGATCATCCTTACTTTAACTGAGGGGAGCTCGATTCGGTAGCCTGTCATGCGAATGAGCTTGATGGAATTGATGTAACTAAGTTGGAATCCAAACCATCTTCCAGAGACGATCAGACGCTAGTTTTTGAGATATGGCGGCACGGGACTAATGACTGGAGAACGGAGCTTGTAGAGCCGGTTGTAGACATAAGGCAAGAGCCTGAGGGTCAGAGCTCAGAGCTTGAAGTGATGGAATCAAGGCGTAGAGCCAGTTATATGCA
>BPLS01031757.1:0-23757 GCA_019656275.1 Rhododendron kiyosumense | reverse complement strand
TATTTACATTGCAAAGAAGTTTAAATTCCTCAATTCTCCTCTTGATACGAGATGCGTCCTCACCTTTTGAGTCATGGAGCTGATTTTGCAGTCGCGAACTTCTTCCACGGCATTGTTCACCTGAATCTTTATCTGCTTGTTATCATAGTTATTCTTGAAGCGTTTCTTGCTTTGTTCGAGGTCTCTAATGGCATCATTGTAATTTTTGGCAGACGAGTTGTACCAGAACTTCTACTCGGAGTCTTTTGTCTTGTTGTGAGCAAAATTAATATCTCCATGAATTTTCTTAGACGAGATACGCGCTAGGTCGATTGCGACATCTGTGAAAACGGAACTTTTACCTCTTGCAAGTTGTTCATCATCAAATGGAGGCACCAATGAGGGTTCTTGGACTCAGAGCATAATTCAATAAGCTTGGAATGGTTTTTATTCAAGGGAAAAAAAAGGAGCAAATGAATACAAACAGTAATGCAAGAGAAATTTAGCATGGATTTTTGAGCAAATGATTATGCCATTTTTCATATCTCTATTTCTTGTTTATAATTCGTCCCTCATGAAAGTAAAGAAAATAATCAATGTTTCTATTGAAATTTTCCAAAAGTTACTAAATGGTACTTCCTTCGTCCCTAAATAAGTGTCTGGTGCGCAAAACTAGGACTTACAAAAGATGCATGTTTTTCATTCAAAATTTTAATTTTTTTTCACAATTTAATAGAACTCATTGTTATTAAATGATTTTTGAAAAAAATTTGATTTTTTTAATGAAACAAATGTATCTTTTTGAAGGCCTAGGTTTGCGCGTCGGACACTTATTTAGGGACGGATGGAGTATTAAAATATTGGAAGGTGCTATGGTGTCCCCGTCAAATTTGGGGACACCGTAAGAATTGGCGTAACTTGACCATTGAGAGCATAACTAAAACCAGTCGATGGCATAACGAAGGTATAACAAATTTTTCAAATTTTTCCTGATACCTAAAGAACTGGTTAAAAAAAAAAAAAAAACCCTAGGTCCCCCTTTAACCACGGTTGAACCATGGTTAAGGATTTTTTATCCCCTACATCTATCATCCTCTCTACATCTTTTCCCTCGTTTATTCCCTTTAACCAGGGAAAAATCCATCTGCCATTTACCCCGTTCATCTCCTCATCTCCACGAACCCAGAATGAAAATCCTCATCTAGCAACTCTTCTCTCTCTCTCTCTCCCTCCCCGTACCTTCCTTTCCACCTTACATCCACCCACCCCGTGGATGACATTGCTGCTGCCCACACCACGAAGAGCAACGGCGTCAGGTTGCCATCGGAGATCCGAAACCCACCTTCGACGAGAACAAGGCCGAGATCCTGAGGCTAAAGCTCCCCCACGCCCTCGTCCAACCCAACATTTGTGTTTTGATATAATCTGATTCTGTGTTTTTATTTTTTTAGGAAATTTTATTTATGGCCCATTTTTGTTGAAATTTGGTATTTTGTGAAGCACGTAGTCTTTGTAATCATAACCCATTATATCGAGTTGTACAATGAAGTAGAAGAGATGTTGAAACCTTGTCCACATTGAGTTAGGAAGTTAGGGTTTTGTTGTTAAGTGGGTTTGTTGTTGTATTGAATTGGTTTCATGAGATTGACAATGACTATTTTTTTACTATTGTATCAGTATTTGTTTCCAGAACATGGAATGCATGAGGATTTTGTGAGAGGTTGTGGGCGTGCAAATAAGTTAGAGCTGATTTACATCCCATAGTTTTAGTTGATCAGACTATTTTTGGCTAAGTTTGATTTCGGATCCCTGTTGGCTGAGTTATAGTTTTCAAATTTGTGATTTGTGACAAAATAAGGGAAAGAGAAACATAGATTTGTGGGTTAGTTTTGGGAAAGACAAAAATGGCACAAAAAATGCCCCAGTTGAGACATCAAATCTCTCACCACCACAGTTGAAGTTGAAATCAACAAAGCATTAGTGAGTTAGTTAGTATTTAGAAACTGTTAAATGTATAAAATGTTTCAATTCATGAGTTTGAAAATATTTGAAAACCAATTGTTTATACTTTTTTTAATCCTTGAAACCAACTATTGCACCAGTCTTGCTTGAAATGTAGAGGAAAAAACATTTGGTCATCTATTTGAGATGTAATCGTACCTATTATTGATCTATGTGTTATGGTGTTTGTTGTTACACTATTTGATCACACAAACCCAGATATGTTGTTGGTTAAGGTGTTTGCATATATTATTAAAATAAAATGTATTTGTTGATTCTGTAGTATAAGTGTTTATGGTCCATTGGTATTTTGGTCTTACTGTTGTCCAAATAATAATCAAACAACTAATCGATTGGTTTGAAAAGTTTTGTCATCAAAGTCTATAATGTTTGTGTTGTTTTGGTGACATAAGTTTGTTGGAAACCCATTTAGAAGGCATATGAGCTGTCATGAAATAGATGTATTAGATGATTATCACTTTTTATCATTATGAAGTCGACAATTGTGTAAGTAATGCACTTTAGTTATAGGTCATGTCATGTCTATAACCTACTTCACCCCTGTATGTAAGTAGTCTTGTGGATTAAAAGTTGTGGCAATGTTACTATTTAGGTATGATGGAAACTCCCAATAGTAGTACCAACAGGAAGGGTGTGAGGGTAGATTCGTATGATTGGGAATCGAATTCCGACTCTTGTCATAATAGTTCGGATCCTAATAGTTCAGAAGATTCACAGAGGACTACTACATTTGGAGAGAATGATGTGGATGGGGAAAGGGAAGGGGAAGGGGAAGCTTCCATCATAGATTATAGTTTTCGTTTGCTCACTGATTCGGAGATTGTGCAAATGACATTTGTTTCTGAAGATGAGGCTAGTCAATTCTACAATGCATATGTGAAGGCAATTGGTTTTAGTGTATGCAAATATAAAAGTAGACGACAAAGAGGCAATGAAATGTATGTAAGGTGGAGGGTTTGGGTTTGTTCTAGGGAAGGTCAAAGAAACAAGAAGCACTTAGAACGCACAAATCGGAAACGACGTCATAAAGCTGAAACAAGAACTGGTTGTGGTGCTAAATTCCGGATTTGTCGTATGAGCCCAACCGTGACAAATTATGTTGTCACAGAATTTGTGAGTGCCCACAACCATCCCTTAGCAGCACCGCATTGTGTTCCTTTTCTGCGGTCGCACAGACATGTGGGTGACGCAGACATAGCTCAGGTAAAGGCCATGGGGAATGTAGGCATGAAGCCATCCGAGATTATGGACTACATGACATGTTAGTCTGGGGGATTCCATAATGTGGGGTTTACTGTAAAAGATTTGCGCAACAAATTGCATAGCAGTCGTAAAGAAGAAATAAGAAATGGGGATGCTGCGGGTGCACTGGGATACTTGTCTGCTCAGGTTAGCACTGATCCGTTATTTTTCTTCAAGTACACTGTTGATGAGGATAACCGGTTGGAGACACTGTTTTAGACAGACGGGAGGTCTCGAATGGATTATGCTGCATTTGGAGATGTATTAGTTTTCGACACGACCTATCGGACCAATGCTTACAAGAAGACATTTGTTATATTGGCGGGTGTGAGTAATAACTTTACGACAACCATATTTGGGTGTGCGTTGTTGTCAAAGGAGACGGAGGATACGTACAATTGGGTGCTTTCAACATTTGTGGATGCTATGGATGGTAATCGGCCAATCTCGGTAGTAACAGATGGTGATTTGGCAATGCAAAATGCAATTAGAAACATTTTTCCAGATGCAAGGCATCGCCTATGTTCGTGGCATTTAGAGCAAAATGCCGCTAAAAATGTTCACATACCGGAATTCGTTTCTGATTTTACCACTTTGATGCAAATGGAATGTGATGTTGAAGAATTTGAAACTATTTGGGCTGACATGGTATCACACTACGGCTTACAGACAAATACTTGGGTGATAGAGATGTATAGTGATCGTGAAAGATGGGCCGAGGCATATCTTCTTGGCCATTTCTTTGCTGGGATGAGGAGCACTCAACGTTGTGAAGGTATGAACCATTATTTGAATCGGTTCTTAACCGTAAGGCTACGGCTTTTTGAATTTGTCCAGCAGTACCATCGTGGTTTGGCTAGGATGCGAGTTACTGAAGCAGGAGCTGAGACAGCAACAGAGCATAGTACCCCTGTTTTGATTACGCAATTGAAAAGTTTAGAGAAGAATGGAACCGAGGTGTACACACAATGCATTTTCAGATTCTTTCAAGATGAAATACAGCGTGCGTCTGCATTGATTGTGGCGCGTCGTGTTGATGAGGTGGAGCGTCGATTGTACTTTTTTGAGATGTACTTACGTCCAGAATCCAATTGGATAGTCGAGTATTATCCAATTGATAGCAGAATGAATTGTACTTGCTTGATGTTTGAGTCATTTGGTCTACCTTGTTGCCACATGATTGTGGTCATGAAATATGAACACCTATCAAGCATTCCCCCTACTTTAGTTATGCAAAGATGGACAAGGTCCGGTCGGCCTCCCGCTTAACAACGAAATATTGGCAAAATTTCTCGCCGTATATCCCACACGGCTAGGTATGGGATATTGAGTTCGGGTTACAAATTGATGTCATTCTATGCAGCGCATGCCCAGGAGTCATTTAAAGATGCTAGGCAAATGGAGCACGAAATGACATCCTGGATGAGGAAGCGGAGATGAGAAAGAATAAGGAGTGTAATGCAGAAATTGGTGAACCAAGTCATGGCAATACTTTGTTTGGTGTGGGCGATCCACCTGTGGTGAAGACCAAAGGCAACCCTGGGAAGAACTCTACTACCCAACACTCTCAAAATCCCAGGAAATGTAGCCATTGCAAGTGCCAAGGTCACAATAAACGGACGTGTCCAAAGTTGTCATCAATGCCTCCAATTGACGATGTGCCTATTTAGTCATTTTTTATTTGTTTGGTTGAAGTTGATGTAATCTTTGTGGAACTTTATAACTTAAGGCCTCATTGTATCCATATTGCAGATGTGGATCCTTTTGTCATATTATTAAAATGTAATAAAATTACATACGATACTGTTGTGTAATTTAATGTATCTTAGGTTTGGTGCTCTTTTATTACTCATTTCCGTTGACGAAGTTGAATTTTGTTATCTTCACTTTCTTTGTTAATCTATGTAGTGTATTAAAATCTGCTGAATTTGTTTATTTCTATCTCTGATACTTAATGCCTCTTTCATGTGTCATAGGTTCGTTGCTATTTTATTACTAATTTTCCCTCGCTTAGTTCATTTTTCTAATCTTCAGTTTGTGTGTTACTTTATGAAAATCTGCTGAATTGGTTGATTTCTATCTATGACCTTACTTCACTTCACATCCCACATTAACCAATAAGGTTGTAATTTAGGCCATGCTTTTACATTATCCCACCATAAGGTAGTATGCTTACAATTTTAATAAATTCAACAGCCTGAACTGATAATATCAAATATTATTTTTATTTGTTTGTTTTGCAGCATCTTCCAATGACGCCTGCCAGAAGGAAAATTCATGATTCCACTCCTCCTCCGCCTCTACGTAGATCTAAAAGGCTTGCTGAGTGTAAAGATTTAGCAGTGTCAGTGGACCAATCCACTGATGGGCGAGGAGATGAGGAAAACAATGTCAACTCTGGTGACTTTGATGAGGAGATGAGTAAGAGTGTGTGTCACAGGGTGACACTGAGAGTGAGAGTGATGGTGAGATAGTTGGTGAGAGTGAGAGTGATTCAGACTTGGGACGAATCAAGCTTCCAAACCTTTCCACATTTGCATCAAGGCCAGTAATTGAGAAGAGGAGTGTGACGCTTGAGAAGTTGAGGAAAATAACACACGTTCCTAAACTTCTAAAAGATTTGGGCTTACATCCAATTTGCAAGTATGAGGGGAAGGCAAATTGGACCCTTGTTAGGGAGGTTTTTGCGGGGATAAATCCATTCAAGGTTGACCAGATACAAAGGATAATGGTGTCTAAAGTACGGGGCATACTATTAGACTAACTCCGGACCTTCTTGCTCAATTTAAAAAATAGCCCGACCATGTGAGACCGAAAAACAATACCCTTATCTTGCGGGCGTCGAAAGGCCAAGTTTTCCTGACATTTGGATGACAATGTGCCATGGTTGCTGGCCACCTAAGAACACTGAGGACAATCCTAATCCTAAGATTCTATTGAACATATTGAAAAAGGACTTTGTTCTCTTCCATATTTTTTGGTGGAATGTGCACCCTAAGTCCCCACAACGTGAGCTTAATGCTAAGCAGGCTATGCTGCTACATGTCGTGTACAATGGGTTTAAGCCGGATATTCCGAGCATGTGGTGGGACAGCATATATGATGCTTGGACAAATGACCATCCTACTGCATCCCTCCCTCTTGGTCACTTGCTCACTGGTTTCATTCATCATCGACGAAAATTACCGGACCTTATTCAAGACAAGTGGGGAAAAGTCCAAATTTCAGTTATAGGTCCTGGTACACTTGGCAAATCAGAAGGCCAAAGCAAGTTGCATCGGGAGGTGAACAACCCTGCTTCTTTGGAAGGCCTGCGTGACATGATCCTCACTGTGCAAGAGAACCAGATTAGCATGTGGGAGAAGTTGAAAAAGCTGGAGCGTGTTCTCTGTCCTGATTGTGATGAGGATAGAGACAGTTTTGATGATGAATGACGGTGAGGGGCTTCACAGGTTTGTTGGGAGAATTGCTGTTCAATTGGTGATTGAACAAAACTTAATCTAAACTGATTACTGTTGGTGTTTTGTTGGGAGGACTAGGTGACTATTAACTTGGTATTATGTAGTATTTTATGCATTATGGTAAGGCATTATGTGGGAATTGCGGAAGTAAACTATTCGGCAGGGTAGTTGGGCACTTGATGTCCTTTTGCAGATTATGGTTTTTGGCATGTTGTTAAACTAACGAGGAAGTAACTCGTCAATTAGGTGGTCCAGTTTTTGTGCTTTAATAGGACCTTTAACTAACTTTTGTTTATATGGTGGCCGTTTAATGGTGGCACCGATTGTGGTTTGCTAATTTTTGTTTTATTTACTAGCGAACCCAAAGTCTGTTACGACTTCTATATGGCTCATGACTGATTGGGTGATCGATTATGGTTAGGATTATCTCCTATACTTATTCCACTTTGAGGCAACCATCATGTTTTGTAGAAAGGACATATTCAATCATGTTAATCTCAACAAAATATCGATATGTGATAACATGAAGTTAAAACCCAAAAATTAACCCCAACTACTTTCTTCCAAAAGGAATAATGAATTACGTAAGGATTTTCTTCCTGTGTTGTCGCACTTCATTCAACAGTTATACTCAATAGATGTTTACGCGTTCTCTCCAGTAGGATCAACAAGCTCACCAACACTCGGGCGAAATAACGCGTTGGGAAAAATCCGCTCCATAGCATGTGAATGATCTCAGTTGCTTTCGAGCAAAGAATTGGACAAACTGGATTATTCTGCACGTCCATGTTGCCATGAACTAAATACTGCAACATAGTAACATTTATGAGAGAGAAACTATCTTCACCACTCAAACAAATGTATATCGAAAATAAAATTGGGTATGAATAAGTAAAAAATACTATCACATTTTATCAACTAAAATTTCGATTTGATTTACTACTAGTTTTCATAATTGAACGGCCTCTCACCTTCATGCTTTGGATTTAACAGCTTGACTTGACATGAGAACTACGATGGTCCAACTGCAAAGCACCACCCACCGAACCATATCTAAATTACTCTACTGATTATACTATAATGCTCGTCAATGAACGAAATAGAATGGGGTATGGTTTTATTTGGCAGAAACAGGTAAAGCCTCTGCTCTACTAATACTATGGTCTTTTTGAGGGTTTTCAGTGATTTCATCCTTCTCATACCAACTATGGCCATTGGGAGAGAAAGAGGGAGGGATTTTTTGGAGAGAGCACGTTGTATTGTATGCAAATGTGGCCAAGTTGGGTGTGATATTAATAGCTGTAAAGAATCATCTATGAAGCTGCCAATAATTTACAAACGCAATGGGGTCCACACCACATAAAGGCAATAATAATAGAAAATTGCTTTAGTAGTACTGTCAAAAAGTCATGTTGAAAATTTTCATCTATTAAGTTCACAATAATTCAATCCCAATTCAACAAGCTCAGTTTCGAAGTTACCATATTTCACTCCTTTCATATTCAAACAATAGCTTCTTGCAGGGCAACTTCAACATTTAGGGAAAGGCATAAAGTATTTCCATGGCGACAGATTCACCGATCGAATGTATTCCCAAACTTGAAAACTTAAAAATTCACCACTTTAAAGACATACAACTGGGACAAGTAAATTGAGATGGGAGTACTTCTTCAGCCCATGTTGCCAACAATGCCTCTTTCAACTCCTGAACAGAGCCTACTCCTGTAGTTTATGACCGATTGGCCGATCGATTGTGTAACATTTGGAGATATGGAAAAATGACGGATACGAACAAAATTGTTGGCCCCCACATTGCCAATAATCCAGAGATGAAGTTGGAGCTAAACTTTGCAATAATGCCTCGTATACAGGCCCAATAATGCCTCTTATACTTTCCAACACAGTGTCATCCTCCCACTTTTAATTTTTATGCAGTCCCAATATTGCCTCTATATCCCAGTAATGCCTCTATATATATGGGAGATATTATTGCACCTAACAGAGCTTGTATTTTTCTACAGGGCCAATAATGCCTCTTTGGAAGAAGATATATAGTGTTGTCATTTCATAGCTTTAATAATTTCTGCATGGCCAATAATGTCTCTTCCACTTTGGAAGATAGTGTAGTCCTTTCACACCTTTCAATTTTTTCAGTGGCAATGCACTCTTTCATTTTTGAAGATGAGTAATTCTACCTCCACACCCATATACACACCCACACACATAAGTGTGAGGGCCCCACACACACTAGAGTATATGGATGTGGTCATAGAATATTTGTTGGAAGATAGTGTAGTCCTTTCATATCATTACTTTTTACTTTTTTCTAGGCCAACTTGCCAAAAAATACCCCCTTACTTTGCAGCCCAGTGTAGTCTTGTCACTCCACAGCTTCTCAAATACGAAATTAGTACAAGTATGGGTGAGAGTTGTTTTTGATGAAGCAAAGCAACCCATACTACCATGCCCAGTTCTTTTCAAATCCCCTTGGGGAAGTTCTGATGTTGGCTTGTGTGGGTTGTCACAATATTTATATATTTAAGTGAGATTGTTCTTATAATCGGGATGAGAGATATTGGGGAATCCAATAATCAAAATAGTGGGCTTAATACACTACAACAATCAAATTAGTGGGCTTATTACAATAAGTGAATTAGTAGGCTGGTTAGCAGTGTAACTGTGAAGCCCGGTATCTAAAAATGTACTTACGAGAGTTACTAAACCCAATTTTTATGTCACGCCCTCAATTTTTAACATAATTAAATAATACATTTCAATAAATGAGAAACCTCACATATCATATATGTTACCCCAAAGGAGTTTCCCACCTGTTTAATTTACAAACAAGTCCTTAAATTTAGATAATTACAACTTTAGTCAAAAGAAAATTCAGTAGTAATTATTTACAAAACTATCTTTAACAAAAATGAGATCTTCACAAAGATGACGAAATAACCGGTGATGTCAGCTTCCAAAAGTCTTTTACTGTCAAGCACACAATGCATGTAATCTATTGCCCGTCATCAAAACCTGAAAAGAAAGATTTGGTTGAGCTACACTAACCCAGTAGAAAATTCTACGCAAACTCTATATGCAATTGAGTGAGACGAAAGAATGAGTAGAACAAAGAGAAATCAAGCTCTAAATAACAAATGAGGTCGTTATGGGAACCAACTTCGAATCGGCAAAACCGAGGCTCAAGGAGTGCTTTTCTACCGATAGTCAATCTATTAGTCATCTTTTATCTTTCCTTTTTGTTCACACCTCCATTTAGACACATTTTCTTTATTAACGACTTATATTCCGATTTAAGGAACCCCGCACGCCTCCCATTAATCTCCAATATAAGTTTAAGTAATCCCTCCTCCATTAACTCCTCCAATAACGAACTTGAGAGAACTTTCTGGGTCTTAGGGCCCCATATACCCACGACACTTTCCGGGTACTCATGACCCCGTACATCCATTTCACATTCCGGGATTAGGGCCCCATATACCCACGATACTTTCCGGGTACTCATGACCCCGTATATCCACTTCACACTACTCGCTTCGCATTTCACCCTATGTGTTTCCAAAAATTTCGATTACAAGAGTACGGATGAGAAAGGAATAATGATGTTAAGTGGATGGTTCACACATCAACTCAATCGTATTTTCCATTTTGTTCCCAAACTTGTTATCTCAACTCAACCTTCGAACTACTCGATATTCCGTGTCTAGCTGTCGCACACTGTTTATGTGCTCAAGTGAATCGTTCGTACAAATGTCGTGCAAGAGACTCATATTAAACCCTCCACAATTCCATCCATTGAAACAATCCCAACTTACATTTATCTTTTCACCACATGACACATGCATGGGAACAGTCATGGCCACATAATTCCTTATATTATGTATAAACAAAGACAATGCCCATTGAAAAGGTCAAAGTCCTATGAGAGGTGGGACTGCAACAATGTACGAAAAGTTGGAATTTACCAGGTGGCCTACCGGTAGGAAAACAAGAGCTACCGGTAGAGAATTGGAAATTTTATTGTTCCTACCGGTAGGGATCAAGTCCTACCGGTACAGATGCAAAACAGAAAGACCACCATCTTTGCACGAGGAAAATTTGAGACTACCTACCGGTAGGAGGAAAACTCTACCGGTAGAAAACTAATTTTTCTGTCAACGCAACAACGTTCTACCGGTAGAAAGAACAGGTCTACCGGTAGGAATTCAAGAAAATCAGACGATTCTCACAGCAATAACAGATTTTGATCCAGACCAAACGACAATCAAAATAAGCTCAAACAAAGCATGGAGGTGCTCAAATAAGATATAAGAGAACCCAAATAACGTATAAAGAGAGGTAGAATTCCCTACCTCGAGCACCCAAACACAAATCGAAAAAAATGGAGCAATCCTTGTTTCCGGAGTTCCAAACCAAGCAAAAATACTCCAAACCAAGTCCTATCCAACGCGATACGAGCCCGGATACGCACGTAGATGATAGAGTTGAGTGTGATTATTGTGGGTTTTGAGTGATTGGGTGAGAGGGTGAGAGAGATCGAGAGAGACAGAGAGAGAGAGAGAAGTGAGATGAAAAAGAAAAAAAAGAAAAAGTTTCCCTGGTAATATACACGTTGCACACATGCACCAATTACATCACCACCCCTGATCTTTCATATTCTCTCACATTGACCCCCAATTTTATTTTATTTCATTTTCACCCCTTTTTCCTTTTCTTTTATTTTCTTTTACTATAATATTAAAATTGAATAAATAAATAAAAAATTACGGGTCTCTACATTTTAGGCTCAAGAAAAATGATCAAGGTTAAAAGGATATTTTCAGTCGACGTTTTTAAAACACAAGGATAGCATGATATAATTTTAGGGGTTCAGTACTTCTCTTTAGAAATTGAACAGTACCATAATGATTTATGCATTTTCATTTGTCTATGTCTAATTTTTCATATTTTTCGGAGATCGGAATGCGAACACAATTGATCGAGTCGGAGCGATGTTAATCCAAATTAGTACTGTGATACCTCATTCCAGATTAAGTGTCAACCATGCCGTTCCTCTTGGCTATTAAGCTGCCATGTGTGTACACCTGTCAACAAATTGAGGAAGGAGGTGGTGTGAATAATATGTGAAGCAAATAAAAAGAAAACAAAAAAAAAGAGAATAGAAGAGGAAACGGTGGAAGAATGGAGCGATGGGCTGTTCGTGCACCCCCTCCTCTGATTCAAACCGACTTCCAGTTCTTTCTGTGCGCAGCCAGAAAATTAGTGGGTAATTGATCTCTCTCTCTCTCTCTCCTTCGTACTCGAACCACCGCATGCGGCGGTGGCGGTGGCCATGACCGGACCTTCCCCTCACTTTTTTCCCTCTTTTCAATCTAACACAAAAATAGAAATAGCGATAGCAGCAGCGGTGCCAGTGCTATGCGAATTGTGTACTGTTAAGTGTGTAATAAATAAGGGTGAAATACATATACAAGTGCAATTAGATATGGGATTGCTAAGTATGCCTGTATGTAACTTAGCTTAGTCCTTAATCAAGAAATAGTTTTGTTGGAGTAAATGAATTAGGAACCCGGACAATTGGAGCCCTAATTAGCTTCCTGTTTGGAACATATATGTATACCTTTGTGAAGACAGTAATTTGTTTAATAAAGTGTGGTTATTTGGCTAACTAAAATGGGGTCTACTGATAGAGTTAGATAATACGACAAGCCATTTCTAAGCCGAATAAGCCAACTCACAATCGAGAAGGCCTAAAGATATTTCAAGTACGCAATTGGATATGTAGTAACATGAATTCATTGGCAAATAGGTCAATCCAAGATTTAAGCAAGAGCACGATCAAGTTTTCATTTTAGCTCTCAAGAATTCAAAGGTGAGATACTTTACCTTGGTTATATTGCTTTTCAAGCAAATTATGTTATGTGTTTCATATGCCCAAAGTTATGATATGTATACAAGTTATTAAGAAAGCATGATTTGATGACATGATTTATGCCTCTCATTTTATGCCATGGGAATATGCTATGAACTCTTTATTCAAAGACTACGATTTTATGAAAATGGATATGTTTAAGAAAGGATGATTCCGTGAACATCGGCCTTGCCATCAAAAGGTGACGGTGTAATGTTATTATGATTCTATGAACACCGGCCTTGCCATCCAAAGGTGACGGTGAGCACCGGCCTTGCTATCTAAAGGTGATGGTGTAGTGATGTTACGATTCTATGATCTCAAAGTTTAATGCATCCAGACAGCGGTGTCCCGGGTCTGGGGGACGGATTTTAAAGATACCATGACCAACGAAGGGGTTATAAGGGAAGAATGTTATGTGGCACTAGCTGCCAGTGACTTGATCATTTCACATCATGCGGGGTCGCTCCCCAATTCACGTTTAGCTGTTGGATGTGCATCATAAGACTATGTGATGATGATGTTATGAATCTTCCTCTTATGAAGTTATGAGAAAGTAATGATAAGTTACATGTGTCAAAGAAGTTTATGAATGATATTTCCATGGTTAAACGTATAACTCTGGTACTGTATCTCACACGAGCTATCGGCTTATGAAAATTTACTATTTTCCTACAGGTACTGCCAAGTACGAATGAGAAACGCTGTTGCCGGGGGGACATGTAAAGAAGGTGTTTAGTCAATGTTTCGAAAACTTCAAAGTTTGGAATTGACTACTCCCTGTTTGGCATAAGGCCATTTTATATTGTAAAGTTTTTAAATCTTTAAGGCTCTGACGGTATTTTTATAACAATTATGCTTCCGCACTTTTAAATTTTTACAGTCTTTGCATCTCTTGGACTGAATAATGAGGCCTCGGGTGGAGGTTAGATCCACTGGCCGGTCACGATAATCCTTTTATCTTAATTATTGGGATGGGGTCGTGACAGTAACCATATGCATGCTGTCAGCTAGTCAAGCTAGATGGTGGAAAACCTTTTATTTACTTTCGTCGTTGCGTGAGGAGGAAGTTCCCATACCCTCTCTGGGTTATGGAGTTATAGTCATGTCGTGCCCTTGTCGAAGGCTCCGAAGGTACCCGAAATTGGTCCTTCCTCATATGTAGTAGTAATAATGCATATTTTATGTAAATTTTGCTACTCAATGTATGGAAAGAGAAATCCAAGAACCTTAATGCCGCTTTGATGTAACTTGTGGTATTCATGTATGTAAAGAGAACCAAGAAGAACAAGGAAAAATTGAGGGGAAATTGACGTCCATTATATTCATTGCAATTCTATCCCCTGGTTTCCTTCTCCTTGTCGACTACCAATATATGTAAAACATTTGTACTCCTTGAAAAACCTGTCGTAGTAGTCCAAATTCCTCTTACACTATCTTTTCCACTTGATTCACAATGGAAACAACAGGTAATGATAGTATAATCAGGAATTTGGATAACCATGTGCTCCAATCCCCGACAACTACAAAGTACTGAATTCTTTTTCAAATGGAACAATGAAATAACATAACCGGCGCATACTGCACCTAAATAAATAAATACAAACAACATAGCATTTTGTTCCAATCATGCGCCATATAATACAAAGTAGCATTAACCTAAAAATTTAAAGTACGGTACTATAAAATACATTAACCTAAAAATTTTAAAAACTATACTAAAAAATACAACTTGATTTTACTTAACATCAGGGCCAAAAAACTTAACCTTTAAAAAATATAATGACTATTGCACCAAATAAACACCACAACAATCCATTGATTATATTTTTCATGAAACGAACGCGCAGTTCGAGCAGATCAACCTTTGTTTGAAGGACAGCAACATGAGATCCATTGTTCGTACTAACTTCAGGATATCCATGAAATTCATCATCACATCCATCAACAAATCCCAGAGCATGACTTTGCCCGGATATGGGCAAACACCTCGTAAAGAACTTACAACTTTCCTTTAATTTTGAACAGGAATAGTACAAGCTCCTCTTGTATTTGGAGTTAGGCCCTGCAATCCTCAAGATTGCCCACATCCCACAATGACAGTTTGGTGTTGTTGGGTCATAAAGAAGACCCTGAGGGCGAAACCGATCATCACCCCTGTTATTAGTGCTGGACGAAGACATTTGCCCTCTACAATCGAAAGCTAAATCGATCATACAATATTACTTTAAAATAGGCATAATAAAGATAACTTACTTAACTTAAACGGAGGTTGTTTTGGCCGCCGAACATCCAATACATATCAATACCGAAGGGTTTCATACCTGATAATCACGTATGTGCGGTGGTAGAAGGCTGCCTTGCTTGTTTAATCCTCCGAAGTAGAGAGAGGGTGGAATTGAAAGTGAGTACTTAGGAGAGAGAGAGAGAGAGAGAGAGAGAGAGAGAGAGAGAGAGAGAGAGAGAGAGAGTGTGTGTGTGTGTGTGTGTTTATGTCTAAAGGGTAAATTTTATATAGGTTAGGTGACAGGATGGAGAAATATTTTTAAATGGGGAAATGGTTTGAAAATGTTGACATGGGCGGAAAATGTTTTGAAACAAAAATTGAATGTGTTTGATTTGTGGATGGAGTTTTTGGTGGGACTAGTGTATCAAAATTTGAGTGGCCAAAAAAAATTAATTCTAATTCTTTTGGTGGGACTAGTAACGAATTAACTTTTCAGTGGCCCAAAAAAATTTGGCCACTTTTATGATTAGATTTAGGATTTTTTACTTTGAATTAATTCTTTTGATCAAAAAATATCGTGGGTAAAATGTATTTGGAATTTACGTTACTAGTTAGTTGTATTCTTTATAAATACTCCGTAAATGACATGTAAGTATTTAATTTATAGTACATAAATTAATAAAATGTATCCTTGCATGTTTGTTTTCATTGGTGTCCGTCAATGTCATTGTCAAGCATTCCAGAAATATTTAAAGACTAGATTTTAATAGTAGGAGGTGTACAATGTTAATAACCACCGAAGCCATCGACTACAACAAAAACGTGGGTGATACTACAACCCAACAATCAGAAGGTCAATCAATTGTATCTCAGACCAAGTCCCAACAATGAAAACCCCATTGTACATGTACAAGCATACAAAATTGAGCCCAAATAGTTTCACCTAAACCTAGGTCCAATTCAATATACAAGCAAAAGTCATAGACACCCAATATCTACAGTTAGTACCCTTCCCAGAGATCAAAAATTCACCGGCCCGTATTAAACTACTTTGAAGCCTTTTTGGCACAACAAGTGATCAAACTAAAAAAATAAAACCCATAGCCTACAGATTGTTAGGGTATAAACGAACCAAATGACCACCTGCGTACACAAAGCCCGTTTTAGCTTTTTCTGTCTTCCATTCGTTGAATTTTTTCACAACCTTATCGGCTTCCCGATTATTTGGGTCACCAATCAAATCCATTAACAACCTTGGCCTCTCAGTATCATTCATCTACAAAACCGAAAAGACAAACCTTAGAAACCAACACTATAGCAACCAATTCATTATGCAATGACAAAGATACATTTACTTTACAAACACTAACCCTGTGTACACCAGATGGGTAATTGAACCCTTGCATGAATTTTATAACGAACATTCCACAATTATACCTAAATTTACGTGCAAAGGATTATGTCCATCAGTAAACCACTTGAAACACAAACAAAGTGTTTAATAAATTACCCGTCGGTCTCATGCTGCAGGGGTTGCCTTTCAACATTAGCAATATTAAACTTACTGATATCAGCCTTATAAAGGTCTTCATATTGCAAGCTCAAGGCGTGATGTAATACCTCCATCTAATCATAAATACAAGTAGTAAGATAGAATATAAACCAACAAAACCGTAAAACATGGTCTATGCTAGGTGTGCCATACCATTTTTTTTTTTAACCGCTTACAGAACAAATTGGATTGAGTGGCTGGCTTCAAATCGAAAATGTATGCCATCTGGATACCCAGGTCTACCTTGATGCAAAACCAATGGTTCCCACGATCATTTGTTGGTATGTATATCTACGACCAGAGGTAAGTCAATCATGATTGAAGACAAATTGAAATCTTACTTTATAATCGTTTTGCAAAAGTACTAACTTCTTAGGTCAACATTTTTTAACTTTACCATGGAGCATGAGCTAAGGTCAGCAGTAAAATTTGCATCTCCAAAGTAGCTATCACATAACTTCTTCAAATCACAATCATTGAGGTTGGGATTGGCTAATATTTGTCTCTGCAAAATTACATAAAATATAAATAATATCAATACTAGAGGATAGAAAGGGGACAAAGTGAAAATAAATCTATTAACCGATACAATAACTGGCAAATACCACATAAAGTGGCACTTGTTTGTATGGTTGGACCTTTCCTGATTTGTCATTTGCACAGCTACCAAATTTATAATCTACAATCATACATAGGTAACCACATTGGACTAAAATACAAATGAATCATAATAAATTAAATATTTCAACCAGGTGGTAAAATCATATCACACAAACCGTGTCCAATATCCATACTTTAGGTTTCAAGCTGCACAAATCATACCGGGTTGCAAAGAATCTTTCAATTCCAAACATTTTCAAGTGCACGTAAGCGTCCCTACAAGTATGATTCTAGTCATGAAAAACAAATGTCATAGTTGAGAAGGGAAAACAAAGGAATATAGGCATACAAATAAAAAACGTACCTAGTAAATGGATCACAAGGATAAAAAATGAACGCTATCAACAAATTTTCATGGTCATTTAAGGGTTCCGGGGTTGGGTATGTAGGAGAATCTGCCATTTGTCGAATATACGGCTATACAAGATAAAACAATAAATAAATACAAAACAAGAATGGGTTAGACTTCATACTACATTGGACAAAGAGAATTGGAAATGAGTAATAACCTTGCTTTGTGGATTCAACTCCTGCATAGCACCAGCAAACTTCAAATACTTGAATTTTCCGTAGAGTCCACGAAACTATTCAATTGGATAGGAAATTAAATATCACAATCAATTATGAATTAGAAATATACCGTACATAAAGGACAATAAATGTAACTAATATTAAGATGCACACAGTGGGAACATTGATATCAATATTGTCCACAATTTCATGTTGATCCACAATAATCATTGATTGAGTTTTTGCTTGATTTTTGTTTTTCGGAGGATTCCTCTTTTTCAGACCGTCTTTTGTATACGGAGAACGCTGGAACTGACTTTTCTTCAACTCAACACGCTGTCGCAACCGCCGTGGTTCATCATTGACTTCCACATTATCATTAACACAAAACGGCAGGACAGTTTTTCCAAAGGTCAACTTTTTTTTCCTTCCCCTACTCAAACCAGCGTGCGACTTAAAGGCCGATACCGGTGACGGTGAAGCTACAACCTCAGCTATGTCATGTTGTATCTTCCTCTTTCGAGTGTTAGTACCTCTACTCGAATCTCCGCGTGACTTAAAGCCCGATACCAATGAAGGTGAAACTACATGCTCATCCATGTTCATTTCTATCCTTTCATTTCGAGTGTCAATCCCCATGTTATATTGATCAAAACAAGAGGTCGGCATGTCGTAGACAACCTTGGATTTGTTAATCACAGAATTGGGGTTTTTCAACTCATTAGGCGTTAAAGTTTGACATGTATGTACTCCCGTAAAGAGGGGAGAGGATTCTTGTTCAACGATTACTGATTGGTTTAGGTCCATTTCTTGAGCCATTTGTGGTGGTGGTTATTCTTGCTCTTGCAGCTTAGACAGCATTTCATAGGCAAGGTGGCTCGCTTGCATTGGATTTGTTGAGGGAGAAAGCTATGGTACACATGGTATACCGTATGTCTAATTTATGACAATTTGTGATTTTCATTATGACAATTTTTGGTTTTCTAATGCATATTTATGGTGCTAGTTACGACTTGTACTTTAAAATTTACCAGTTGAACAGGTCATTAGCAGGTTATTCATAATTAAAAAATATTGTTATTATGTAACCATAATTATTCGTACCAAAATCCATAATACTTGTATCCCAACCAAATATACGCGTACAATATCAAAAATTAAATAATGCTACCCATAAATGTTATGACAACACTATAAATTGGCATTATCTCACCACAATGAGTCGTACCAAAATTTTTTTAACTCGTATGATATTTCGTAACAAAATCAAATATTGTCGTACCAAAATCAACAATTGTTATACCCAAGTCAAAAATATTTGTAAAATATCACAAAGTTTATAAAATAACCACAATTGTTATGACAATACCTAAAATTATCATTTTTTTATCACAACGTGTCGTATCAAAAGAAAACAAATGTAAGTACCACAAATTATGTAACAAACCAGAATTGTTATGACAATACCATAAATTAACGTTTTCTTACCACAATGTGTCGTACCAAAGGAAATTGATTACAATATTCCATAATAAGACATGTCTAAAATACCAAAAATTCAATGATACAACCAAATTTGTTATGACAACATCATAAATTGACGTTTTCATACCCACAACGTGTCGTATAAAAAAAATTCAATTAACTTGTTCAGTTAACGATAGTTTTAATCAATAAAATACCATACCATAATTAAATAATATAACCACAATTGTTATAAAAAAAAATCATAAATTGGCGTTACCTTACCACAGCCTGTTGTATATTTTTATTTGTGATGATATATTCCATAACAAAATAAAAATGTCGTAAAAAATCCACAATAGTTATACCGAAGCAAAATATATAGGTAAATTAAATACCAAATATTGAATAAAATAATCACAAATATTATAACAATACCATAGATTGTCATTACCTTAGCACAATGTGTTGTACGAAACTTAGCCTAATTTTTTTCAATTCCCACCACATAATTTTTTCAAAATTTGAAAATTTCCACCATATTATCTTAATTTTCAATTCCCTCCACACTATTTTTTCAAATTTTAATTTTCCCTACACAATACCTCAATAATTTAAACTAAAAACGAAGTTCTCACACAAAATTTTCATCGAAGAAATTCACCAAAAAATAAGTACTATATCCAAATTTTCGGAGGCATTTGAGGCCACTGTCTTCTTGAGTTAGCTAGGATGTCAAGTTATACGATATTTAATTTGTAATATTTTAGACATGTATCTTGCTTGAGAATAATAATTATTGATTGTGCTACGACATATTTTGGTCTTGTATCTAGTATCTTTTGATCGATTTCTTTTGGTACGACACATTGTGGAAAGAAAGTGTCAATTTTTTGTGTTGTCATAACAATTGTGGTTATGTTATATAATTTGTAGTATTTAAATATGAGGGAGAGGAAGAGAAAGTCATGGAGTAGAGAACAACCTGTTACCTGCTAAGCCCTTTTTTAATTTTATTAATTGACTTAAAAAATGGGTGGTCTGGATTATTCCCTTTGAAATCCAAGAGTTTAAAATCATGGTGCGTACGATACACCCTCTAATAAGGGGTGTGTACCATAGGAGCCTTCAATTGGTTAAGCATAGGATCGTGGGTTTCAAACTTGTTCAATCTTGAAGTTTGACATGTATGTAATCCTGTGAGTTGCGTGAGGAGGTGAGAGGATTGTCCTTCAAGGCCATGCTTAAGGTCCATTTCTTGACCAATTTGTGCTTTCAAATCAGACAACATATCAGACCCAAAATGATTCGCCAATATCATATTTTGACGAAGCAAGAGACTTGCTATTGTTATGAAAGCACTTTTCATCTCACTTACATCTCCAGATGAAATTTGGGACACCCCCGCTACATTGCCACTAGTTTTTTCATCCACCTTCGTCCATTCATCCAGTGTAAAATGAATCACCACCCCCTAACTGTCATAACCTCGAATTTTGTCAAATATGTTCTTAATTTCAATATCACCCCAATGAATCAAAGACAGAAATTTTCTAACGTAAGGCATAACTTTTGGACTTGGAGAGACACGATCGAAGTAGAAAACCTACATTATAAGAAAATAAAGTTTTCATTTATAATGCATAAAAAATAAATAACTAAGAGTCTAGGGATTTAATAAGAACATACCACCAAGAGGAACAAGCACCCATTTGGTTGTACAAGATGCTTATCGCGTTGCTCCTATATACCCTTGCACAAAAAGTCTAGGGTCAAGTTCGCCCAATTCTGATTACCCATTGCCACAACATCACTAACACCATCAATAAAGGATAGAGAAACACCCGACTTTGTGGTTCGACATAAAAAACATCCCAAGATGTACAAGGCAAATTTTCTCTTGAAAACATCACCCACTTCTTCCGTTTCCTCCAAGTACTCTCTTAGCGCTTTCAATTGGACTACCCCTTTCGTCATTCCTATGTTTTCACAAAGTTGTGAAAATTCATCCGACATATTCACCTCCAAGTCAATAGGCTTGCCTTGTGCATTAATTCCCAAGTAGTTGTGAACGTCGGCAACAGTGAGAAGGAATGTCCGGCCATGAACAGTCAGTGAACGAGTTTTAGGATCAAAATTTTTTACCAACCAAATACATAGCGGATGATTAAGAACCGTACACCTCAATTCCAATATTCCACCCAACCCAATAAGCTCAACAGCAAGGCGTTGATCTGTGCTTAACTTTTGTACTATTCCAATAATGGATTTTAAGGAAATACGGTTTTGTAACTTTGTCTGCAAAAATCAATAACCGTTACCATATAAGTTGGCATTCCAAAATCAGGTCATACCATGTTTACCTACTTTTACAGATCCGTACAATTTTTACTAACTTTTTTGGGGATTGGAGGAAGTAAAGCTTTCTACTTGGCAAGGTCCTCTTTGGCCAACTTAGCCAAATGTTTGTACTTTTGCCTGTCTTCGTTCGACAAGTTTTTCCATTGCTGACCAATGTCCCTCTTTATCAACATTACGTACCAAATAATGCAACTATGATCATAAAAACTTATTAAGAACATTATATGAAATATAAGTTCAAACAAATCAAACAAAGCCCAACATGGGAAAATTTAAATTTTACCTCATTTGTTATTTTCGTACCAACATCTTTTTGATTGGCTATCACTTCATTGCTACTTGCACAAACATAAAGTAGTAGTCAAACATTGTGCTACAAAAACACATGACTAAGTAAGCCTTAAATCAGCATTACAATATTTAAATTTTCATTAACAACGATTACTTATATAGAATGAAGGCCAATGGCACCCTTCTTCCTTTCAAAGTTCCCTCCTCAATAATCTCATCTGTCATGCTGAAAATACATAATTCATCATGGGAGTGTTACAATGAAACATAATATCGAGATGAAAAAGTAATAATCAGCTTAAACTGTTCAATCATATCGGCAAATGGAGTTTTTAAAAGGAAGGAGAACATAGAAACCGATTTCATCCATCAGATCATACATATGATCATGCAATCAAGCCATGGAAAAATTAAAGGTGATAAGCAGTTATTGTCACAACCCTAGATTTACACTCGCGTTATCAAATCACACTTGTCAGTTCCTATTCTAACATTCTTTTCACTTTATTCACCTGTACAGTTTTCCCCCCTTTATATCCTCTGTGTTCTCACTTGTCTCCATCTAATCGTTAAAATTTATTCCGACCACTAACCAACTAACCAGACCTCTCTTTCCAAAGATAAATTAACAAATAAAACAATGATATTTAGACGATTCATAACTAACACTCAGATGACTTCTATGAACACAAAATTGAGTTTATCATTACAGAATGAACAACATTGGGAGACAAAATTAGATGATGCATAGGTTATTAAACAAAACCGACATACCTTGCAGATAGTGATGACACGTGTGGCGGCGGACGCGTGACTCATGTGGATGGTGATGGCGTTGGGGAATTTCTTGCCTGATATTTTGGCTTGTCGATCCTCCACGTCCTTCAGTTTCGGGGGAGACGAACAGTTTCTGAATGGGTTGACAAATGAGAGGAAGGTGAGGGGATGAAAAGAGAGTTAGGCCAAACAGACTTGGGCGAAATCACTCGTGTGGATGGATGGTGTTGCCGTCGTGTCGATTGTGACGGCAAAAGGAGGTGACATCGTG
Source organism: Rhododendron kiyosumense (assembly GCA_019656275.1). Classification (NCBI taxonomy): domain Eukaryota; kingdom Viridiplantae; phylum Streptophyta; class Magnoliopsida; order Ericales; family Ericaceae; genus Rhododendron; species Rhododendron kiyosumense. The sequence continues at coordinate 1,014 of BPLS01031757.1, read as the reverse complement.
TACCCGTGGATGGTGGTGTCGAATGGGCCGTTGTGGAGGAGAGACCTAGCACACAGTCGGTGGGGTGGTGTGGTGTGGTGACCTAGAACACAAACAAAGGTTTTAGGCCAAAACTTTTTCCCGGACTTGGTGGTTATTGCTCCACGTCATCCAAATATTTCAAATTTTGGGAGTTTTGTTTTCCCTACGGCAATTTTCATAACAAATAGGGGAAAAATATTGTATGGGTCACATTAAATGTATCCGAACAAATTAAAGTGTTGTACTCTACCACCCAATCTCCACATGAGATTTTTTATTGCAATCAGAACCTTCTATCTTTTACATAACAGGGATTAAATTATTCATACGAAAAATGGAGTAAATCTGTTATCGTTACATACTTGATCAAGGGAACACTATCATTCTAATAATGAATCTGCGTTCTGATCAAGTTGCTTTCAAAATCTGATCAACCCTAAACTTTTTTGAAATGCTTAAATAACCGTGCACAACAAAATAAACAGTATCAATCGTCATCTTAATGATGCGATCGTGTGGCTCTTGTACATTAGATTATAGCACATGACTTTGGTTCCTAATCAACCAAGTTCGATGTATAGATTAAATATTAGTTGCCAACTATTTTTTTCAGATGCTCGATCTAAATCATTAAGATTGCACATCTTATCGATTCTATATTTGTCGCCAACTTCAGTGATAATCGGATGTTGGCAACCTCATGATCGGAACACATTCTTTGGTTACAGAACTATTAAAGTCCTATAGTTCACCACTCGATGAATGTTTTAACAATTCTTTCAAAATCCAAACCATCTATCTTTTATGTAAGAGAGATTATATCATTCCTGCCAACAATGAAGTACATTGGTTGTCGTTACAAACTTTATCGAGAATTAGTTATCATTCCTATTATGAATTATGGCACCAATCAAAAAGATTCATAAAACCAAATGGAGACCAAATTTCCTTGGATGGACCCCAAATTTTTCAAATTTAACTAAATCAACAATA
>BPLS01031755.1:0-30985 GCA_019656275.1 Rhododendron kiyosumense | reverse complement strand
GCGCCATGGCCTCTGCTGCGTGTGAAATCACTTGGTTACTATCTCTTTTGAAAGATATGGGAGTTGACCATCCTCAACCTGCCATACTCTTTTGCGACAATCAAGCAGCACTTCATATAGCTGCCAATCCGGTCTTCCATGAAAGAACAAAGCACATTGAGATCGATTGCCACTTCATTAGAGAAAAACTTCGTCAAGGCTTCATCCGTACTGCATATATGCCTAGTAAAGAGCAACTTGCTGATATCTTTATGAAGTCCTTGGGCAAAGATCAGTTCCAGCTTCTTCTTCGCAAGTTGGGCGTTCTCGACATTCACGTTCCACCTTGAGGGGGAGTCTTAACTATAATTATGGGATCTGATGTATATATTTTAGAAAATTGAAATCCCCTTAATGATGTGATTTGATAGAGATAATTTAGAAGTTTGAATCCCCTTGATTATGGGATCCGATCATTGTACTCTTGTACATATAGATGACTGAATATGAATAATATGTATTGAGAGTTTCTTCCAAACTTGTCGGTAAGGCAACCGCCTTAGCAAACGTCATAAACATCACTTAGAGCATGATGACCGCTGGCATGTGAGCGAGCTGTCAGTATGTGATTACGGCATTTCCAAATTCTCCATAGTATAAATATTGCCAACGTAATCAACTGCTTCTAATTCTCCTCACATTTCCACTGCTCTATCAATTTGTCAAACCACACCAAAATTGAATCCTGCTCCGATGGGACCGGAACACAACCAATATTGGCAAGGTTTGACACATAATCTGAGCAAACCGGCATTCAGAAAAAAGATGAGGGAAAGTTTCACAATCACTCTCGCAATTAACACATAACATTTCTTTTGTAACTCTCCTCTGATACAAGTTCTCCCTGATTGGAAGAATTCCATGAACACACTTTCACACAAAATGCTTCAGTTCGCCAACGAGAACTTGATTATAGATTTTTGTTAAGTCTGGTGTCTTGTAAATTTCTTTTGTTTCTTTTTCAAAATTAGTTTGTTTTTTAATTTGAGTGTTATGTTTTTCCTTGAATTACAAATTTTGTAAGCTGTTAAAACATATGTGAATTCTTTATTTGGAGATGTGAGTTCTGTTCCAAAATGCAGAATTCACATGTTCAAAAGGACAAAATTTGCAAAGAGGTGTGAATTCTAAAAAGGTGTACAAATTTTGGGGGTGTGAATTTGTAGACTGGGCTATTTTGGGTTGTGAATTCTGCAAATGGGAGTAAATTTTCACATCCCCAAGAATTCACACCTCCAAGAATTTTGTAAAAAGACAAAATAAAAATTTTGTAAAAAGATAAAATTGTAAAAGCATTTTTAAAAAGGGTCTGAATGGGATAGCACTTACAAAAGGGGGTCAAAATGTAACCCAAACAAAAAAATAGGACCGGCCAGGAACTTTCCAAAGTAAGAACAATCCTGTACCCGACAATCCGTAACCCAAATCCAAGATTGAGAAGAAGCCAACCGAGGAAACACTTAATGGTACAAACCCCACCTAAAGAGCCAGAACTCCTATTGGGCCAAGTCCAAAAACAAATAAAAAAAACAAAACAAAACTAACCCTATTGAAACCAGTAGCCACCAAAACCATCAGATCAACCAAAGCCGCCAAGCCAACACCGCAACCGCAACGAAACTCATCCAACTGTAGCCACCACGCCGCCGGACCACATGCATCACCAACCAACAGACCACCAAAACCAGCACCCACCCGATTGGAGCCTCGGCCCATTGAAGAAGAACTGAGCTCAGTGAACCAGCGAACACCCCATCATAAAACGCTTCCACCCAGGGACGGATTCAGAAATATAACCTAGTGGAGACACTTGTTAATCATAATAGCGAAAGTTCAGTTTTTTTTAGTCAACCACAATTAGATATATCGAACAAAATTAAGCATGCATTACTAACTACAAAAGTTTATAACGTGTACTTTAAGTTAAATTGGGTAAAAATAAGAAAAAGTTTCAGAAAAAAATTTTAAAATATATTTTAAATGAATATTGGCAAGTTTTAGAATGATCGAGTTAGTTTTGTTAATGACTTTATTTTAAAATATTTTTTCCAGACAGTTAAAAATAAAGAGAATCAAGAAAGAATATTTCCAAATAGACAAACAGCTCTTAAAACAACAAATATAAATGCATCATATGATGAAATTCAGGCATAAAACTAATTCTATAAGTGTATTTATGAGATATATGAAAGTGTGTATGTTTATATATTAGTACACTTTCATAATTATGTTAATTTATACAAAATATATAAAAAAGATATTTTAATTTCGAGTGGGCCCCCCTTTGAATCCATCCCTGCCTCCACCCGACGAGCGCCACAACGCCGATAGGCCTTAACCGGCAACATCCAGCAGCGCATATTGGCAGGTGGGAGCTCGCCGGAAAAGGAAGCAAATAGAGAGGGAAGGGAGACCTCCCCCAATATATAAGCATTAGTAAAAAGAGACTACTAGGCTGGGGGCAAGGTAATTTGTTGAGTTAGGAAAATGGATAAATTTTCTTTGAAACTATTTTCGATTACTTACGCAAAATAAGTGCATGCACAAGTGGTTTAATTTCATTTCAGTGTCATCTTCCTTTTGCCTGTTAAATTTGAAGATCTATACTTGTTAATAGATATACTCATTTGTGTTTTTTAAATGGATATATATAAGCGTTAGTGTGTGAATATGTGCTAGGCTTATATGATGGTGAAAATTCTCGTTTTGACACACGTACGCCATGTAAGGCGCGAATGCGATTGCAAGTGTTGATTGGTGAAGTGCGGGCGTGCCAAGATTTGTGCACCTAACTTTGGACAGTGATTGTCGTGAATCTTGACTTCTCACTCGTAGAGCGATTAAGTATGATTCAAAGGGTAAAGATCACAAGTTGGTTCGTGACTTGCCACACGGTTGTGGATTTAGAATTTCCTAGTCGTATAAGAAATAAGAGGTAAAACGTAAACTTTATTATGTCGGAATAACAAACACTACAAGAAAATGCACCAAAGGCGACCTGATTGCCAACGCAATGCAATTTATGTCGGCAAAAGCTTGCCGATGCAAAAGTTGTTCATGTTGGTTGTAAATTTTTTGGCGACAAAAAGAAGTTGCGTCGGCAATGTTGTCGGCAAAAGTAAGGTTGGCAGGAATCTCCCGTGAAATATTTGCCAACGAAATTTTTTCCTAGCGATGAAATGTGCATCAGCAAAAGTGGAATATTTTGGTGACGACATTTTTGTGTTGGTGATAGTAACTTTTGGCGACAGAATGTGCATTGCCGAAAGATTTTGTGTCGGCAAAAGTAAAAAGTTGAAAATTTTTTTTTTTGGCAATAAAATTGAACACGTGGATATCTACTAATTTGGAAAAAAGAAAGTTTGGTTTTGTTTTTTTTTTTCAAAAATCTCGTATTTTTTTAGGTTATAAGTTTGTGGACAAATTTTTTGTGTGGAACAGATTGAGTATATACATATACATATATGTGTGTGTGTTTGTGTTATTTATATGTATAGACAATATTATGTGGTAAATATAAGGTACGTATATAATTTCATATTTGTTAGTTTTTTGTCGATTTTTTGAGGATTATTACTTCTTCATGATGAGACGAATCTAAAAAGTATAAAATTATGATTAAAATTCAATTTTTTTGAATAAAGACAAAAATAAGTCAATAAACTTTTTTTTTGTCTTTATTCAAAAAAATTGGGATTTGATCGTAAGTTTTTACTTTTAGATACCTCTCATCACGAAGAAGCAATAATCTTCGAAAAATCAACGAAAATCTAACTAATGCGAATTTTGTTTGAATAAGAAAAAAAAACTTTCTGGCTTTAATTAAAATGCCAAACGAAGCCTAGAAGATATAAGAGTATGTAGTAATACTAGTGCTAACCCGTACCTATGGCACTACGCATCCCTATTGGAAGGGGATGTCAGTTGTGTGATTTAGGTGAAAACCATAGGCACTTAACCGGGAAGTGGGAATGCATCCCTGTTGGAAGAGGATGACAATTGTGTGATTTAGGTGAAAACTATAAGCACTTAACCGGGAAGTGAGAGGGTGCACTACAACTTTTGAATCAAATGAATTTAAGCCGTTCTAACAACTTGTTCCCACACCGTTCTGTTTTATAATAGAGATATCTAGTGTAAAATATTGTATGTGTACTGTATATGTAAGGATTAAAAAAAACTGTATATGTAGGTTATATGTATTACATATTGCAATAATATTAATAGAAAGTAAGTTGGTGCAGTTGGTAGACAAGTGAGTAGAGAGACATTGAGCTCTTGAGTTTGAAACGCAAGGCACGCAAAATCACAACACCAGCAAATGTATGTTTTTTTAAAATTGACTTTTGGTGATATAAAAATCTCTTTGGCAAAAGTGTCACACTCTATTGACTTTTGGCAATATAAAAATCTCTTTGGCATAAGTGTCACACTCTTTGATTTTAAAATTCCTTTTACCGACGCAATACCATTTGCCGACAGATATGCCGACGCAAGCTTGCATCGCTGAAACTATACTTTTGCCGATGAAGGATAATTCACATCGGCGAAACCCTTTCCCGATATATCAACGCCGATAGCTTGCCGACACAAAATTTTTCGCTGGCGAAAACCTTTGCCGACCCATATACACTTTTGCCGATGTACTTTGTTGTGTCACCAAATTCGCATTTTCTTATAGTGAAAGTTGAGTACAATGAAAAGGTAAAATCCAAATTACTTGAAGAAATAAGTTGAATGGGGTTGAGTACAAGGTATTCGGATATGTTTACTTTGATGAAAGTAGAAAAGTTTCTGAAATGCTGGGCTTAATTGGTGCTGGATCATTTTTTTTCTTTGTTGAAACTAGTATTTATAGGCAAATACCAAGCTGATCCACGTCTGAATGGTTCCTCCGGCCATCACCATAAGCTGCCAAGTGTCCCACGTTCCTAAATTTTCTCCCCACTACAACAGTTATGAGCAATTTGCAAAGATTGAACTTGATCATAGGTTGATTTTAATACTATCTTGCTTCCTCTTTTCGTGCAAATGCTTTGACATGAGGCCATTTAACTGAGTCGAATAGCCTTTTGAACTTGGAGGAAAATAACTGGGGAAAATGATGGTCCATGACGTGTTTTGATAACTAATACCCGTCAAAGACATTTTCAGCATTAACAAATATTTTCAGTATATCCTTGACGGATATTAATTATCAAAACACATCTTTGGGCCATCATTTTCCCAAATAACTGACTTCAGAGAACAATCAATTCTCTCTCGATTGTGGGCTCTGCCTCTTGATCCAAATTGGCTTCATCTTCTATGGGCCACATTTCCTCTTGCACGCATAAACAATTGGGCCTAAGAATATCACAAAACCACGGCCGAACAAATCTTCTTTTAATCCAGTAAACCTACGAGCTTGGCCCAATTTAATCAGGGGAAAATGACGGCCCAGGACGTGTTTTGATATTTAATACTCGCCAAGGACAAGCTAAGAACATTTGTTAATATTAAATATGTCCTTGACAGGTATTAATTATCAAAACACGTTCTTAGCCGTCATTTTCCCTTTAATCAAACAACTAATTAAATGGCCGTTCACCGCTAGCCCGATCCGTGGTGCTTAAAACGAGTATAAATAGATGGGTAGGGTGTTAGTGTATGAATATTTTTCATCTATGAAATATTATTTTCTGTTATGGCATGAAGAATGATTACAGAGGCCGTCCGAACCATTCGCATACTTTTCCTCCATGAGTATCTCACATTCACACCACGCCTGAAGGAGTTTTCAAATCAGGCGCATTTTACACCATCTGCTGCACTAGGAGCAATATAACTCTTGGCACGCCACGCCCTTATTTCGCCTAAGGCATGCACCAGGCAACCTTTTCATGCCAACTTGTGTGGGAGTTCTTTTCTTCCGCTTCTCAAGAAAAGTGCTAAAAGTCACGCAAATCTACTCCAAGAGAAATTTTTCAATGCCGGGTGGATACCACGTCACCCGGCTGACGTGCTGTCTGAGCGGGCACATCTGAGGCTGAGCCGTCCAAAAGTATATTGGACGGTCCAGATTGAAACGATATTTTTCTCTCTAAATTTGAGCCGTCCAAAACCAAAATGAACGGCCTAGATGCACCAAGCGGGCACTACGTAGTACCACTCGGCATTGAAAAATTTCTCCAACAACACTGTCGGAACAACATATCAGCAAATACTGTGATTATTTTGTGGGGTGATTTTATGGCTTTTTTTTTTTTTTTTAAAGTGTGTAGAGGTGTGGTTGTTTTCTGGATTTTCTGATGAAGGATAATACGCCAATAATTTCTGTAACACCCCGATTTTCAGAAACGTTAATTAAATTATTTTTAATTGATTTAATAAACTTTTAAAAAAACTTAGGTTAAATAAATCTTCAAAAAAATAGAATTTAGCAGCGAAAGCTTTAAAATTCAACTTAACGATAAACATAATTTGGGTCTAAAAAAATAACAATAATAATCATTTAAGATTACTACATTTCTTGAAATCTGAAAATTCAGTACTAAAAACAAATCAGAGCTTCTAAGGGTATGGGTACAGAAGTCTGACAACTTTATTTAACAAAAAGGACAAAGCAGATCCCTAATTCTAATACAGGTTCCAAGCTTCTTCTTACTCAGTCTCAACAATCAAGTTCTCTTCTTGAAAATGTTGATCACCTCCTGTCTTCTGAATACCTGGCATGAAATGCCAGGCCAAACGACACCAAAATGAGTTTTGACACTCAGTAGATAAATCCTATCGATTAACCTTTACACTACAAGTAAATGCATTTATAAAATTAATGTAAGAATTGAATAGCACAGAACTTGTTTCATTATATAACCATCAACTTAAATAAATATCATTTTCTCAACTTTGATAAAAATTCCAACACCTCAGTGATCAACAGATTCCAAAATCATAATTTCACCAATCATACTATGCATGTCCTACTAGGCTACCCTCTATAACGCGAGGTTCTAGTAGGCTATTCTCACAATTCTAGGACCTTCAGCCCTCACAATTTTAGGTCCATCAGGCTACCCTCAATACCTGAGGTCTTGCTTAGCCACTCTAGCTACACTGGGTCTTTCAAGTTGCCCTCAAGGTCCTACCAGGCTACCCCCGATCACACGAGATCTTGTCAGGCTACCCCCGAGGTCTTGCTAAGCCCACAACCTTTCATCTGTTACCTTTTTTCTTTAACCATGACAACATCTACATAATTTCTCTAAGTCCATAACGCATCCAATGTCATTAATGACCTTTCTACGATCTCATTTCAATCAACAAAGCAATTATTTCAAATAAGGAGTAAACAGATCATAATATATCTACAGACACAGGATAAGTGAACCTCCTGTTTACATCCTAAAATGTGCCATCCAATGAGAAAATTACACGTGGCACCGAGTGATGCATTGGCCATACGAAGCATGTCCCAATTAGGCCTGGAATACAAGGGATTATGGAGTTTAATGGTGGTGCCGTTTTAATACTAAACGATGTCGTTTTGGTTGGAACCGACGACGTTTGGATTGCATTTAGAGACGGTTTAAAAAGTGATTGGGTTCAACCGTTGATTAATCTTTAGGATCATCAAACGGTGTAATCATTGCCTTAATTTATAACTAAAACTGGATGCAATTGCAGGGAATCATTTAGGAAGCCAGACGTGTTGCATTAATTCACGTTGCTTAAAAACAGGAGAACCACGATCCAGGAAATGGCCACGAACACCGCTATCGAAGCATGAAGGGAGAGAAGGAATTCTGGAAATATCAATGTAACCGTTCGAAGGCCCCTCTCAACCGATTTATGTGGTGAACGTGGGTATCAATCGAAGACGTGGAGATCGAAGGCAGGCCTAGCGTCTATAAATAGAAGAGCAAAGCGAAGAGAGAAGCCCCACAAAAATTCATATCATCTGACAATTCATACAAAATGATTGCTCAGAGATCTATCGTAGATTAGTATTTAGTTTAGTTTAGAATAGGATCTTTTTGTAAGTTGAAGGCTTATTTGCATGTAAGACTACTTTTGATTAAATTCAAGTTCTCTTATTTTCTTTTAAGTTTTTTCTTACCAAAGAATAGTCGTTTGTAAGTCCACTTTTGATGAAATTCAGTGTGCTTATATTTCTGCATTATTCTTGATAGAATTTTAAGAGTGTTTGCATACAAACTTACCTTTGATTAAATTCAGGTTTGTTTTTGTTCAATCATCTTTTCTAATTCGAAGCGCGTCAATCTTTTATTTGGTTGATACCTTAAGGAAAAATCCTCTTAATTGAGGTAATCGAACGGATAACACAGTTGCCTGATTTAAATTAGTTGTTTCAAATCAATTTGGAAAGAATAATTTCTTCTTTGAAGTTATTTCTTTTCTGGTACGCCCGCACACAATCATTTCCCATTTGATTAAGCTAATTCAGCCCAAACAATTTTTGGCACGCCCGGTGGGACACAAAGGTGTCAAAATGCCAAGGCTTCAAAAACAAATAGGAACACCCGTTGGTGATCTAGCGCCAGAAGAACAGGCTGTGCCAGAACAGACAGCAAAACTAGGAACGCCTATAAATCCTGTTTTTCCTCAATTGGCTTTGAAAATCGAAGAGCCTCTTTATGAAGAGCTTTCTTATGAAATACCTCCTGAGGAAGTGCCTCCAAATTTCCAAAGAGGACAAGCCAGTGGCAAAGACCACGATAGAGAGGAAATATTTAGAGAAATGATGATAGCTTTTTGAGAGATGGCTCAAACCAAAGAGCCATGATCAAAAGCATAAGACATAGGTTGCCTAACATAGAGCAAGCGAGAAATAGTCCAGGGGATATTGGACTAGACAATCATGCCAACTCGAGTACTCACCAAAGTCCCTTCGAAGGAAGGCTTGGAGAGGATGTTGGTAAAAGTAGGATGAGGTCTAGAACAGGTAAGGAAAAGATGTATCCAGAGGAAATACCACAATCTTGGTATGAGCCTGTGAAACCTACAAAACCTGTTCTGGAAATTCCAAGGCAATCTCATGGTGTTACCATTGGGGTTCAAAGAAATGCTAGGGAAAGACAGAGTGTTAATCCCCTCTTCGAACTCACACTTAGGGAATGGGAGGATGACATAGGGCCAGAACTAGTTTATAGTCCCAAGAGAAGGGGCGAAAACCCACAACACTCTCAGCAAAATGCCCCAACCACCAAAAATCCTCTCACAACAGCTTATGGAAGTCATAAGTCTGCTCGAATTAATGATGCATTTGACAACATGCAACAACCACCATATGGGAGATTTCCTAGCGAGAAACAAGGGGATTTAAGCACGACAAAGGGAGTTTATAAGATGGTTTCCTAGGGCCAGAACCTCCCATAGAAAATCAAGAATAGAACTTTCTCGTAATCAACCCAATGCTAAGAGACCAAGTTATGGGTCTTATACAAGAAGTATGTGGACCTCGAACTCGGGGGGTACAACCTTAAATTTAAAGAAAGTCATATCCAGAATGGGTAGACACAACATTTCAGATCCCTAGAGAATTTAAAATCCCTGATTTTACTTTGTTCTACGAGGATGGGAGACAGTCCTCTATAGAGCATATTGCTAGGTTTTCTGCCCAATGTAAGAATTTGGCTCAAAATGGCTTCATGAAGTTGAAGCTATTCCCAAATTCTTTGTCTGGGCCAGCTTTTGCATGGTACACTAATTTGCCGCCAGAGTCAATAACTGATTGGTTTCAGATGGAAGTAGCATTTCATACACAGTTCTTTAATGCTGAGCCTGAAGTCTCTCTGGCAGACTTGGCTAGGCTAAAGCAGAAACCAGATGAGAAAGTAGCAGATTTCATATCTAGGTTCAAAAGGGCAAAACCCAAGTGCAAACTTCATTTGCCAGAGGCAGAATTTGTGAGATTAGCACAGGATGGTTTGGAAAGAGAACTTCGAAAGAGGTTTGATTCTACAGAGTTTAGAGATTTTGCAGATCTAACCTATAAAGTTGCTAGATATGAATCATTACTAGAGGAGGATATGGACAGACATAATTCCTCCTACCCAACATACTATAGAGACCCCAATTATGAGATAGATGCTGCAGAAATTATAGAGCATGATCCTTGTGTTTGTGAGCCCTTAATTCAAAAGAATGTGTCTCTAGGGCAGAAGTTCAAACAAAAAGAGATTACTAAAGTATACTCTTTCGATATATCAAAAGCTAATGAGATTTTTGACTTCTTGTTAAGAAAGCAAATCATTAAGCTGCCTTGGAATGTGAAATTGCCCACAGTAGAAGAAAAGAATGGAAAGACCTATTGCAAATGGCATGACTCTTGGTCTCATTCAACTAAGTCTTGTAATATTTTTCGTGACAGGATTCAAGAACAAATCAAGAAAGGGAGAATCAAATTCCCTGAAAAGGTTATGGGGATTGATGCAGTGCCTTTTTCAAAGGTAGAAGAAGTCAACACTAATGTGCCCACTTCACTGGCTCGAACTGTCAAAAAGTATTGGCAGGATAAGAAGGCACCAATAAACATGAATACCGTTCAATATGGAAGGGGTAAGCCATACGCTGGCCACCCTCGAGGCATGGGAACGAGGCAAAATCACTATAGGCGAGCCAATGATGGTTTTTCTTCACAGAGGTTCCCAGGTAATAATCATCTGCCCATGTTAGAAGCCTCATTTTTGGAGTGCTTATGTGTGGGATGCAGGACCACTTATTTGGTTTTTAAGGACTTGGACGAAAAGGGCGTGAGTTTTTTCCCTAAGGAGATGGGAATAAAAAAAATGGCCCCAGTACAAGCAAAGCCAAGTGACAGCAAACCCTAGTTGGCATCGAAAAGAGATGTGCCTACCAGCCCTATCCTAGCCATCAACAGAAGAGAATTGCCACCTTCAAAGAAAGCCAACATTGGCCAGACATCAGAGGCGCAAGGGAAAGCCAAACAAGAGGAATTCACTTTGGTGAAAGGAGTTCCTGACTGGTTTCTGAAGCAAGTCAAGCCTGATTTGTTCCAAGAATACAAAGGCTCAAACAGGAGTGAGAACAAAACTTTCAAGCCGCCAAGTTCGAACTCTGGAAACTGAGTGTTGATCAGGGATCCTAAGTCCCAAATACCACAGATGGTTCCATTGCTCTCAAGAACACAAAAAAGAAAGCTCCAAAGAAAATATACGTTTTTCCAACCAGGAGAATCTTCAGTTGGGGAAGAATCAGGTAGAGGAGCAAGACCTAATTCAAGGTTTGACAGGGTTAAAAGGGATCCATAAGAGTTTCGAAACCAGTATCACGAGAGGGAGACTTTGAAGAAAGTAGTCTCTGCCATGCTTGAAGAAGATCTCAATCCACCTTCTCCCAATTCATTGGCTAGTTACCAGTCTGGTTTACTCGAAGCCATGTTGGTGGAGCAAGAAGGGATAGAAGGAAGCTCTTCTTCCATGGAAGTATCAGCACAAGAGGTTGAAAGTAAGGAAGTTAAGGAAACCGAAGCAGTTAAACCAGTCAAGGAAGTGGCCAGAATCCAATTTGGGAGCCAACCAGAAGTACAAGTTAATATGGTGTACCCATGCTCTATGGATTTCTTCAAGAATGGCCAGATATCCAAAGGCCAAGGTGATGCTTGGTCGAACTTGGGCAAGCCAGACAATTCTGAAAAAACACTGAGTGATGAGGAATTGAACATTATATGTAACAATTGTGACTTAGAAGAAGTGGCTCAGATCGAGATGGACGAGAACCTAGTATGTGAAATTGAGCAGAATCAAGAGAGTTTGGAGGTAAGCTCAAAAGAGAGTGCTTGTTTCGTACCAGATTCCATGTCAGACATCAAGTATCCCTTGGTAATAGATTTAAATTATGTGGAAATTTCATATCCATTTAAATTACCTACTAACGCAATGAGACAACATTTGCGTCCATTGTATATTACTGCATATTTTGATGAAGTCCCACTTAATAGAATCTTGGTGGATAATGGGGCTGCAGTGAACATTTTACCTTTCCAAACATTAAAAAAGTTAGGAAAAGGAAAAGCAAAATTGATTCCAACCATCACATCCATTGCAGGATTTACTGGGGAAAGCCAACATGCCAGGCGGATCATCTCCATTAGATTGGCAGTAGGTGGAATAGAAACGGACACTGCTTTCTTTGTAGTTGACACGTATGCTAAGTATAATGCTTTATTAGGAAGAGATTGGATTCATGTTAATGGATGTATTCATTCCTCTATGCATCAGGAATTAATGATTGTTTAGTATGATAAAGGCAAAGAAGTGGGTGTTGAAGGAGTTAAAGCTGATCCACATCCATTTAGTGCCACGGCGAATTTTGCTGAAGTAGAAATGTACAAATCAGATGTAGTTCCTTTGAGTGAACTACTTCAAGCAGCCACTTACACAATCAACGAGATGGAATTGAGAGAATTGGCAGAGCTGAAATAAAGTTGAAACAAACTGTTGATTATGAATCAGACACCCCAAAAGATGATGCCGCTAGGATGTAAGTCCAAGGAAGAGGCAGAAGAAGAAGCCAACTCTTTGGCTTTAGTGAGGTATGTTGCTCTGGGGATCCAACAGAAGATTCAAGAAAACAACATATGGGAAGATGTTATGCAGGATAATAAGCCTCATGAGGAGGAAATCCAGCTAACTTCTCAAGAACAGGTTGAAGCTCAAGACCTTTTGGAACAAGTAAGATTGGGGGATGAACAAAACCCCAATCCAGTGTTTATTAATAAACAGCTTGAACTAGGGGTTAAAACTGGGTTAATAGCACCATTGAAAGCAAATAAGGAATGTTTTGTATGGAGTTATAAGGAACTGCTTGGATTGAACAGAGAATTGGTGGAGCATAGATTACCTATAAAGCCACAATTCAAACCTGTGAAACAACCAACCAGGAAGATGAGTTCAGAAACTATTGCAGGTGTCAAAAAGGAGATGCAGAGGCTTCTAGACGCAGGTTTCATTAGAACAGCCAGGTATGTCGAATGGCTATCTAATGTGGTTCTAGTCCCTAAAAAGAATGGAACTATCAGGATCTGTATTGACTTTCGAAACCTAAATACTGCAACCCCTAAGGATGAATACCCAATGCCTAATGTGGATACACTTGTGGATAGTTCAGCTGGGCACAAGGTGTTGTCCATTTTAGATGGGCATCCAGGGTATAATCAAATTTGCATAGCAAAGGAGGATGTGCATAAAAATAGCATTTGCTTGCCCTGGTAATATTGGTATTTTTGAATGGGTCAAAATGCCATTTGGGTTGAAAAATGCTGGAGCCACCTACCAGAGGGCTTTGAATGCTATTTTTCATAATTTGGTTGGAAGTTTTCTCGAGTGTTACATAGATGATATCATTGTGAAGTCAAATTCTGATGAAAATCATTTGCAACATTTAGAGAAGGCATTTCAACAAATGAAACATTATCAGCTGAAATTGAATCCAGAAAAGTGTGCTTTTGGAGTATCAGCTGGAAAATTTCTGGGGTATTTAATCCATAACAAAGGAATACAAGTTGACAAGAAGAAAGCTCAGGCTATTATTAAAGCCAAACCACCTTCTACAAAGAAGGAGTTGCAAAGGTTTCTTGGTCAATTAAATTTCCTTCGACTGTTTATATCTAACACTGCAGGAAAAACTAAAATTTTCTCTTCTTTGTTAAAACTGAAAGAGGGGGAAGAATTCAAGTGGACCAGGGAGCACGGAGAAGCCTTCGAAACCATCAAGAGGTATTTAGCCAACCCTCCTGTGTTGGCACCGTCCATCAAAGGAAAGTCAGTAAAATTGTACCTAACTGCAACACAAGACTCAATAACAGTACTGTTGGCTCAAGACAATGAAGATGGCAAGGAAAGAACAGTTTATTATCTTAGTAGGTTTTTAAACTCCTGTGAATGCAAGTATGCTGCAGTAGAGAAGTTATGTTTAGCATTATTTTATGCTTCCATGAAACTCAGGTATTATATGTTTCATAGAGTAACTTATGTTATTTCTCAAACTGATGTAATTAAGCACATGCTTTCGAAGCCAGTGCTTAGTAGGAAGATTGGAAAATGGATAGTGTCTTTAATTGAGTTTTGTCTTGAATATGTACCACAAAAATTAGTAAAAGGCCAAGCATTGGCCAACTTTTTGGCTGATCATCCAAATGAGCATGAGACACCAAGGGCGTTGGAGGCCAGTATGGTTGAAATCAAGCCATGGAAATTATGGTTCGATGGGTCAAGAATTGTTCAAATGGCTGGAGTAGGCATAATTATGGAATCCCCCCAAGGTGTGAAAACCAAATATGGTTTTCAACTAAATGAGGGATAGTGTTCCAATAACCAGGCAAAATATGAAGTATTGATCATAGGACTAGAAATTTTACTTAAATTAAGAGTTAATGTTGTTGAAGTCTTTGGAGATTCTCAGTTAGTGGTTAATCAGTTAAATGGACAGTTTAAATGGACGAGTCCAGCATTAATAATTTATTATCAACATTCTAAGAAGCTGATGGGTCAATTCTTTATGCTTACTTTGACCTATATCCCTAGATTCTTAAATAAAGAAGCTGATGAAATAGCTCAAATGGCATCTGGTTTCAGGGTTTTGTCAGAAAATGAAAGGAAATTTTGTCAATTAACTTTGAGAAAATCTCTGCCCATGTTGAAAAATAGATTAACTGGTTTCGAAGTATTAGAAATTGATGTCCCTACTAGTCAAAGTGTTGATTGGAGGCGAGCATTGATTGAATATTTAACCAAACCAGATGGTGCTGCAGACAAGAGAACCAGATTGAGAGCAATAAATTACATCATGTACAACAATGAGCTATTTAAAAGGGGAATGGATGGCCTTCTTTTAAAATGTTTAAGTAAGGTAAATGCATTTAAAGTAATGGCTGAAGTACATGAAGGAATCTGTGGAGCACATCAAGCTGGCATAAAAATGAGGTGGTTAATAAGGAGGTATGGGTATTATTGGCTTGCCATCTTCAAAGATTGCATAGATTATGCAAAGGGATACCAAGTTTGTCAAAAAACAGGTCCACTCAAGCATTTGCCAGTCACAGATTTGCAATATGTAATAAAACCATGGCCTTTTAGGGGATGGGCTATGGACATGATTGAGATGATTTATCCTCCTTCATTGGAAAAACATAAATTCATCCTAGTAGCCACTGATTATTTCACAAAATGGGTGGAAGCCCAAGTTTATCAGGAGGTTTAACAAACCCAGTCATTGATTTCATAAAATGGATCATATACCGGTTTGGAAGTCCTCAAACTATAACAGTGGATAATGGTTCTATATTCGAAGGAAAGTTGGTAAAGAATTTTACTAGTAATCATGGAATTTCTTTGATATATACCAGTACTTATTATGCTCAGTCGAATAGTCAAACAAAATCAACTAACAAGATTATCAAAAAGGGGATCCAAAGAATGGTAAATTTAAACCCAGAGGTTTGGCATGACTTGTTGCTTGATACGTTATGGGCATATAGAAATACAAAAAGGACTAGCACGGGTACTACTTCATTTGCATTAATTTATGGACATGATGCCGTGCTGCCTATGGAGATCACTGTGAGTTCTCAAAGAGTAGCGTTTCAAAATAATTTAGATACAGGGTCTTATCATCAAGCCATGCATATGGAATTGGAAGATATTGATGAAACTAGAATAAAGGCCTTAAACCAAATTATGCTACAGAAGGCAAGGGTTGTGAGAAGTTATAACAAAAGAGTGGTTCTTCGAAGCTTTGATGAAGGGGATCTTGTGTGGAAAGTTATCCTTCCTATCAGAGATAGGAGAACTAGAACAGAGGGATTAGGAAAATGGGCACCAACGTGGAATGGGCCTTTTCAAATCCATAGAGTGTTGAAGGGGGGGCATATCATTTGAGAAATTTGAATGATTATGTTCATCGAAGGAAAATAAATGGAAGACATCTCAAAGCTTACATTCCTTCTATATGGGAATCTTTTCATAAAAGGTAGCTTATGAAGAATGAATTTTTTACATAGCCAGATTCATCCCTGAGTTGGGATTTATTATTTGTTTAGTGGGAAAATTAGCCTTTTTTGGAATATACCCGAAACAAAACCTGAACTTGAGTTATTGGTTGCATAATGGTAGAATTTCGATTGGTTTGGCGTTTAGGGGCTTTTCTTTGAAGTTCTTTATACGATCATGCTCAACCAAGTTACCATACTAGCGTTCAAACCCATAAAAGAGTCAGGATTCACTAAGCAAACTTCCATTATATTTATAAAAGGAAAAAATATATATAAAAAAATCCAAATGGGTTTAAAACAGACCCAAGTGGATCTGAACAAAGAAAATTTTTTTGCCAGGATCATAAAAAATGGACACTCTGGCCCAGAAGCAAAAGTGAAGATCATGGGTGATCCTCATAGTCCCAAAGAAGAATTTTTAAGAAGATTCTCCATCCGGGGGACTTTTTGCTTCATGAGCCGAGAGGACGGTTGAAAGATCATCCCAGGTCCTAGCCAGGCAGAGACGTGAAGCTGTTTCCACGCACATCAACTGGTTTCGAAGCTGGTCGATCTCGCTTCGAAGAGCCTGGAGTTCTATTTGAACGTCCCTCTTAAGCTCTGCAATCATGTTGGCTATGTTGGCCAACTCGCTCGCAAGGTTGGCAGGAGGAATGGGTTGGTCATCAGCCATGATTGATTATTGGGAGTAAAAGGGAAAAAGGATGCAACGTTCTATTAACATTTAGGTATATTTATAACCCAAAGGCGTATAAGGAGTCTACTTCAGTGATTACAGGCATTGATGAGAGGAGATACGTAAGGCTCAGAAGAGGAAGGGTCTAAGGGCATTGGACGCCATGCGCCATGATTAATTAATAGTTGGCAACTCACGAGGAGACGGCTGAGAAGCCACTGAAAGTAAAGGAGTTGGTTGGATTAATGTAGACCACATATGATTGGTCTTCAAAATATCAATCTACTTCAAAACGTTGTCTGTTATTTTATTAAGGACTTCGAAGGTGAGGCCCAATGAGAGCACAATAACAGAGAGAACACTTGTATGGAAAATTTCTTTTTTCCATATTTGTAGGGTTTTTCATGCTCACCATATCCACATTGATATTTAGCCTCAAAAGTACCTAGCTAGAATAATAAGGAAGGGGCAAATTACCAGTCCATTGGTTAAGGCCACTACTAAAGATGAAAACACAAGTGAATATATTTTTTATTCATCACATTTACACAGAAGGTTACAAATAAGGTAACAGTGAGAAACCTATCTAAGGTTTTATCACATTTACACAGAAGGTTACAAGTAAGGTAACAGTAGGAAATCTATTTAAAGCCTAATAGTATCACGGGAAAAGATCTCTTAGGGATCACACAACCGAGATACAAAGACTTGAACCAAGCTTCATTGGGACTCGATCCAAGCTCCATTGGTAGGTAGATAGACTTCGAAGACCACTCTCATTTGATTCTTTGGTCTTCAAAGCAACAGCCCAGCACAGACACATCATGAGAGCTGATGTGTCTATACCTAGGGGCTTTAGCATTGAGGGAAAATATCATGAGGGCTGATGTGGCTATATTTCGAAGTTTCTCTTTGAAAACTTTGGAGGAGTCTCCATGATAAGTAACTCCTGGAACCCTACTTGAGAATGAGGATTGGGTGTTGCTGAAGGGGAGGAAAGCTAAGGAAGAAGATGGGTTATGAGTTTTCTTTCCCCAGAGACCCCTATTTATACCAATGAAACTTAGGAGTAGTCATTTATGACTCTTTAAAATACGGTAGGTGAGGAGTTAACACAGCAAACCTTTTGAGAAATGGAGAAGAGAAAACAGTGTTGAATTTAATTACGGTTGTACTTACCCAAAATTGAATACAATAATGAAGGAATAAAGTATAAACTGTGTAAAATTACAAAAAGAGACTTATTACATCACAAATGGTGGTTAGTAGTCCTCGAAGAAAATTGGAGTTAACATCCAAAAGCGAAGTGTGAGCAGCCCTTCTTCTCTATTCCTCTCGAAGGGAAGGAATAAGCTGTGGAAGCATGGACTCGTCCCTTAATGCTTCGCCTTCAAGCTCTGGAAAACCAATTGAGACCTCAGTTATCTCCTCCCTGACCTTCTTCATTTCTTCTTGTAACCACTGCATCTTCTTGTCAAGTTCTGCAAGTTTATCTCTTCGAGCTTGATAAAGAGAAAGACGAGAGGCAGTCTTGAGTGCTTTGGCTTCCAACTTTTTGGCCTTCTCAATGGTTGTGCCAATGCTCTCAGACAAGAAGTGGTTATGAGCAATCAATTCACTAAATTGTTTAAGGTGCTCTTGAAGAGTGGAATTGATTGAAGGAGGAAGCCCTTGCGAGAGAGACAAGGCCTGATAACATACCTCGAAATAGTAGGTTAAATTATGTTCAAGCAAAGCAGGAAGTCCTAAATGATTTAAAGCCCTTAGGAGTCTTTTTAGTATCAGAACTTTCTCCTTTGTAAGAACATGTTTGATTCTAAATGAAGGCAAGTCAGAAGGCATGGATGGGTTTAAAAACTGTTGAAGGTTTTCCATGGGGTTAGAAGAAATGAGAGGAGTAGGATTAGCAATTTGATTACAAAATTTTTCCAATTGACTTTTGAAGAAGGATATGTCAAAAGCCACTAGAGGTAGGTCAATTGGAGAAGAAGAAGGTCCAAGATCATTTCTAGAAATATGGGCAATTTTGGTCACCTGCATAGGAGCCAAAATTTGAGATTAAAAAGAATAGTGAGCGGGAGAGTAAAAGTATGTTTGGATGGCAAGATTACCTGATCTGAAGAAGAGGGAGTCAAATCTAAATCTTGTTCTCCAATACTTCTGATAAAATGATTTGTCGAAGCAGAAGTGGAGTCAGTCAGCAAGGACTCCTGCTTCAAAACTGGTAAGGGATTGGGAGGGAAGTCTCTTTTCAAGATTCGAAGTGGCTCCATGACCTTCGAACAAGCCAAATTGGCCATAACCTGAGCAAAGGTAGGCTCAGTGAGGAGTGACAGTAGAGCTTGCATGTCAAGATCTTTTCCAACAATATCTTTCTTTACATAAAGAGATTGAATAGGTGATGCCTGTGAGAACAGAAGGCAAGTTAGAATGTATTCTTTCACAATTCGAAGAGAGGAATATTCAAAAGATACCTTATAGGGGTCATCTTTTGATGTCTTTTGAATAAGAGAGGGCTCTACCACTTCTTGTTGAAGGTAAGGAGTAAGAGATAGATCCAGTGCCTCAACAGAGGATACCATTTGAACCTACAAGGAGAACCAACAATGAGTCACAAGCGTATGAAACACATAAATATGTGCATGACCAAAGTATGCATTGACTTACCTCATCTGGAAAAGAGGGTTCCCTTGGGGTTTGAGACTTTTTAGAATGCACTTTTTTTCTCTCATAGAAAAGAGTCCCCTTGGCCGCTGCTCTTGTTGCACCTGGTTCGAATGCATGAATCAGGATTGCAAAGGAGTTCTGTAAGAAGGCGCTTGTCATAAGTGAAAGAGGAACTTACCCCTTGAGATTAGGGTTTCCGTGTCAGTGTCAGTTTCTTCATCACTGGAAGAAACTTGAGGACCACGCCTTCTGGTGGTTTTGGTTCTCTTCAAAGCTAAAAAAAAAAGATGAGAAAGTAACTCAAGCAAGTAAAATTAGAGATGGAAGACAATTAGAAGGGAAGCAATAAACTTGGAAGTTCAGCTGAGAGCTCAAGATAGTGCTTGGTTGGAATCACCTCTTTTAGCTGAGGAACAGTTTTGCTTCTCTTCGAAGCACTTTCTGAGGGAGAGGTGACACCTGCAAGTTTGTATACTATTAGATTTGATTTCAAAAAGAGAAGCAGCGTTCAGAAGCAAGTACCTCTTTTCCGTGTAACCCTCAAAGATTGTATTCTTGGTGGGGAAGGAGGAATGATCATTGCTATGGGGGAAGCTTCGACGGGGGTCAATTCTTGCTCAACCTCACCTTCAGCAGTGTTTTCAATGCCTCCAGCCAGTCCAAACCCATTATCTGAGGAAAAGGAGGACGAATCATTCCGTCTCCTATGTCCAAACTCAGACTTGTCAAAACCAATATGTTTAAGGAACATTTTAAAGGGAGTGCATCCGAGGAGGAAGGAGCAATTGGTGTGCCACCAATTGTCAAATGCAGGAGTTGTACGCACATCAGGTTCCCTGAACTCTTGGATAATGGTTTTTCTTAGTGCATTTTGGACTGGACAAACCCCGTTTGGAAATGCTCGATCAAAATGCACGACCGTTCAGACATAGAAACATTGGCAGAGCCACAAAATGGGATGGGTATGCCTTGAACGAAATCGAGCTGTCTGGCAAATTGAGTAGGGCAGTATACCTCTGCATGTGCCAAGGATTTTGACGGATTCGACGAGGATATGAAAATCTATCTGCTTGTAAGGATGTTGCTCCATTCTTGGAGAGCTCGAGATGATTTTCCTTGTCTATCTGTTAAGATGTCGAAGAGCCACGACGGTCCAATGGGAGTGGGGAATGGGTTAGGCCATTCCCTATCAGAATCAAGGCAAGAGAAGAAGCACAGATAGTACACCAAGGTAGGAGTTGCACTATCCACTGGTTGAATGTAGTTGTCACCATGGACATTGGGGGTTTCGATGGCGCCAATAGGTGACATGGGTGCTTTGAAGGGGCCCAGTTCAGGAAAATACGCATGGACCCACAGCTGAACAAACCATTGGGGCCCTCCCTGAGAGTAGTTCAAACCCTTCTGGTAGAAGTCACTACAAGAAAATGCAGCAAGGGCAACCCAGATGGCGATGAACCAAAAATTGAGTTGCTGTTGGGTATGCAATGGAGACAAACTTTGATGAATGCATCGGCGTTGAATGGCCGCTAATAATCCAATTGGGTCCATTTGTGGGTCTATTTCTAGCAACCAAAATTGTAGTTTCAGCGATGAAAAAATGTTGTCGGCGAAAAGCCTACATTTGGCAATACACAAATTGCATCGCCGAAGTCCAATTTTTTAGGCGCTGAGTTTTTTCGCTCCGCAATTTCCACTTGGCGCTTCTTTTCAGGGATTCACCGACGAAGTTTTTGGGTTGGCAAAAGTAGGGGTTATAAAACGACATAGTATTAGGTAATTCTATCCAATTTATATTTTATATTTCAAATTTTTTCTATTAGCCAGTACTAAAAGAAGTCTATCACACCCCTCTCTCTATCTCTCGCTCTCTCTCTTTTTAGCGTTACGACCATGGCGAACCAGGCGAAATTGAAGCTCCTACAATCTCCTTTTCAGGTATCTCTCTCTCTCTCTCTCTCTCTCTCTCTCTCTCTCTCCCTATTTGTCTCTTCCCCTCTCGATCTCTCTTTCCCTCTTTATTAATTGATACAATACACCATTTTTGTTGCAAGTTTATGGTTCTCACTGTATCAGGGTATATTTTTTTGTGTGCACCATTTTGTATTTGCCTATCCTAGGTTTTGGTGTGCCATTTTTGTATTTGCATGTCTTAGGTTTTGGTGCGCCATTTTTGTATTTGCCTGCCATACATGGGAAATCTCAGTGGCTGAAAGCAAAAGCCAAACTAACTACCAATTTTTTAAGGGGCTTTTGGTTGTAAAGCGCCATTTTTGTATTTGCTTGCCATACATGGGAAATCTGAGTGGCTGAAAGCAAAAGCCAAATTAACTACCAATTTTTTAAGGGTCTTTTGGTTGTAATGCTAGAAACTTTTCACAATCTGGTTCTCTTTGCTTGAATAGTTGAATTACTAGGTCTAAAAGGTTTTAAATGGGGGTTTTCGAAGCAAAAGCCAAACCGGCCATGCATATATTTTTTTAATGATATACTTTTTTTTGGGAACAATTTCCGTCTTATAAAAGGGACGAGCCCAAAAAAGCCAAGGCAAAAGCCTTGGACAGAACTACACCCTACCAACACCCCCTGACAACTGAACCACAAACAAGCAACAAAAACAGGATTACACAAAAAATCCTAACTACATGCTACTTGCAGAAACCAAGCAAAGGACAAGACTAGTGCCAATTATCATACCAAAGAGAGGTATTAAGACCATTTCCAACGTGAACTTTAATGAAGTGCTGCCCTTCCCTTCTTAGTTCAAAAATTTTCCTGAGAGTCTAAAAGGAGTCATTGGGAAGTGATGAAGCCATAGCGGAGGAGTACCACCGCAAGGATTCCAAGGCTTATTTTCACTAATCGGTATTTTCGTAAATAACTTACCGGGGGATTTGGCTTTGGGCAAACTTGGGTTAAATCCGAAACGGCCCCCAACGGTCAGGACACATGGCCTTTGGCCATGTGCCGTGTGTTTTTTAGCCGTTTACGGCCGTTTAGGGTCCCAAAAGCCCAAATTTGCCGTTTAAGAAAAGATTTGACTTGCTTATAACTTGGGCAAGGAGAATAAGGAGAATCTGAATTAAGCCGTTCTTTTGGTAGAAGTCTTAGAATTTCCTCTATTTTCCAGTTTGCTATTATTCTGAATTTTTCTGTTTTTGGTAATTTTTGTCATTAATTGATTCGGTTTCCGGTTTGGGACGAATCAATTAGGGTTAGGGTTTTCTCTACTATTTAATAAGTTGTAAGTCTTTTGGGCAAGACAGTTGTTGGTTATTATTGAAATTAAAAGAGTCTAGAAAGCGTTTTCTCTAACTTTTTAGTTTCTGTTCATCTTTGTTGCGCGATCATTCCATAGTTGATTAGGCACCCTGCATCAAGAAGCTTCATAGACCAGAGACAATGATGCTTGATCATATAAGAATGAATCCACTTGACCCAGAGAATATCCTCTTTTTTACAAATAGCCCATAGATGCCTCATCATAGATGCTTTATTCCATTCCTTAAGTCTTTTGAAGCCCAAACCACCTCATTTTTAGGTTTAAAAACTGCTTCCCAAGCAACTTTTGCACCTGTAGATTTCATCTCCAGGCCTTTCGAAAGAAAGGCACTAAGTAAGCTTTCAAACTCCTTAATGATTTATGTATGTGGTTTTTTTTGTTTTCTAGGCATTGGGTAATTTGATTTAGATGGAGGTTTTAAGATTAGACTAATAGCTTCTAAAATAATCACAGATTGATTCTCTATATGGTTAATTATGAGAAAGCCATGGTTGATCAAGCTAAAATGTTCCAAAATATGCTGATGATGGTGGTAATGAAATCTGGAATAGATCCAGCTTGCATTCCAGGGTTAGTTTCATGCAGTGGAAATGAAGAGGATGACACATTGGTTGGAGAGAAAGATGACGAAGCTGGTCATTAAGATGGTCACATAGGTGCTGAATTCAAATACTTAAAAAGAGTTTTTGGATATGGTTTTTGACACTATGATGCTAGTGATGTATTTGGTAAAATCTCAATGCATTAACATATAATGAGACTAGTTTGTTGGATGCATTAGGCATTGAGATTAGTTTTTGGATGCATATATGTTGGATGTATGAATTATCAAATATTTTGAAGTGTCATGACTTTTGCTTGATGCATTTGGGATTTGATATGGATGTATGTGAAGTTTTATGGAATATTTTGGCATGGATTTTGGATGAGATGAACATACAAATAGATTAGGAATGGAAATTTGAATAGTGAAAACAGGTTTATAACCCAAAAAGAAATCAATCGTTCCTACACGTTGCTCTCTTTTCCCCCTTCTCGCCTCTCCTTTACCAAGGCGATGTGTAGCCCCCGGCCGCCACCTTCTCGTTACCAGGTTTGCCTCTCTCTCTCTCTCTCTCTCTCTCAATTTGTCTTTCACTTTGTAAATTTAATATGTTAATGCAAGTTACAAGTTCCTTTGTGTTTTCTCTCTTTGTTGCTCTAAAATGTCTTATGTCTTATGTGTATATATGGCTTTTGCTTTTTGAAATATACGTACATTGCATCTGACATTCAACTTAATGCTTACAAGGCTCTCAACCTGCATGACCAGTCAAAGCACATCAGAGGCAAATTTTTAAAGTGTCGTGGCATTGCTCACTCCCTCTCCTCAGGTGCATTCGATCAAAATGTCAGGTACACACCATCACATGAAGTTCTCACTTTTGACACCCTATTTTATGCGATCTCTTCTTGTTTTCTCAATTTTACTTGAGGAGAAACTTGGACTATTTTTCACTTTTGTGGTATATCTATGTCTCTGTATAGGGAAGCTAGACAAATTCAATAACGGGGCAGTAAATAGATTGTTTTGTATTCCTTGCTGAACTTTCCTAATAACACCTGAGAGGTTCGAACCTAAGACTTTAGAGAGAAGCAAACCCTTAAGACCCAAGACTTGACTAGTAGGCCAACCCCTTGGGGTTAAATTAGTAGTGACGTTAAGAAGATGTTCTGATTGATTGAGTTCATACTCATTTTGTTTACTTTTACTTCTTTTTTTTTTTCTGAGTTGTTTACTTTTAGTTGGTATTTGGTGAACACTGAACTAGTGTTGAAATTTGAAAGGGCGAAATTAACAATGCTAAGAGTTTCTATAAAATTGTTGAGTTATGCACATGTTTTTTACTTCAGCGGGGCTTTCGTGTACAAAAAGTTGAGAAGGGGAAAGAAATTAGCGATGCTTATGTGCACAGTGTGCTACTTATGCTGTGCACTGCTAATACACGTAACCATGTGGTTTTGCAACTACCCTACTGATCTGTTGAACTTTTACTGGAGCATTTTTTTGACAGTCTTAGCCTCTCAGGAGTGATTAGGTGAATGGTTGCTATGTTCTGTTTTCATTCCCGGGGAACTTATTTTGTGAACTATTTCTTAAGAAGCAATAATCTCACAATTTTAGAAATACTGGAAAAAGTGTTTTGCAGACTGTCCACGCAAAAAATGGGAACAATATGTGAAGTGTTTTCGAGCTTCTCATTGTCTTTGTTTCCGAAAACACGAGATGGAAACAAAGAGAATTGGCCAACACATTTGTTATGGAGATCAAGGTTTTAAAACGGGCTAGTTTTTTTTTAATCCAAAAAAAGGGGCTAGTTCGAAGCGGAAAGTTAGTAACTGCGTGGCAGCCTGTAACCGTTTTGTTCAACCGCTCAAATAAGCCCACTGGCTTAAATCAGAAAATTTACGACTACTCTGAATCTGAGGTGTTACAGGTTGAGTCAAATGGTGTGGGAAGCACGCTCTTATTTGTCTCAAAGTAGAACCTGAGTGACCATTAGGTGGCCCTTGCACTTGTATACACAGGTAAAACGAAAACATAGTTGACTAAGCAATTTGGAATGCGCACTAGACATTGAATGGATGTCGGATGTTGCTTACTTGTCCCGCTTTAAATTTTAAATGGGGATCAATGTCTCTCATTACCTGACACTATGTGTATCTTTCTCATTGAAGTACCGACAATAATCATATTATCGGACTTGCAATGAGGAAAATCTGATGCTTTCTGTCATTTTTTGCTAATATGTGACCATTTAAGGTTTTGACTTTCGAGAGTCAGAGAAAATTTATAGCCGTTAGTTTTAGAGTTATTGTTTATGCAATGAAAACATACACAATCACGTTACTTGTTCACCCATAATACTTGATCTTTCCCAACTGTTAGTAATCTGACACCCTATTTGAACTAACATGGAAATTGATGTTTAGCTTCTCTATTTGGCCAGCCTTTACTAACAGATGCTATAAATTTATAATCCTCTATTTTTCAGGTTAATGGATGCTTGTCTTATGCTGATAAGATCTCAGATGGATTCTATAACATTCTTGGAGTGAATCCATATCTGTGGGTGATGTGCAATGACTCGGAGGAAGGTAGATGACTACCATCTTTAATGGCACTTAAAGCTATTGAACCCAATGATTCATCAATGGAGGTTGTTCTTGTGGATAGATATGGGGATACCCAACTTATGGAGCTAGAAAATAAGGCACAAGAACTGTATTTTGCTTCTAAAAGTACGTTGGTGTTGGTGGAAAAGCTTGGAAAACTTGTTGCGATCTACATGGGGTAGGTGTCAACATTCTACTTTGCTTATTGATTGAGCTTTTGTCTCTTTCTTCATGAATTTGCTGATTATGTTGAATTGAAGGGGCAATTTTCCGGTGGAGCAAGGTGATTTGCACATGTGCTGGAAATTGGTTAGCCAGAGACTAAAAGATATCCAAAATTGCATTGTGCTCCCTATTGGCAACGTTTTTGCAGGACTCTGTAGGCATCGTGCTATTCTTTTCAAGGTTAGGACATGCACTTCTTATTTCTGGGTGAAATTACTTTTGCAGCAGGATCAAGTTTGCACTTGGTGTATAACTTTATAATGTTTTACTCTTTTTTCTGGTGGTTTAATTTTCATCGATGCACATGTTAAGAATTACCTTTGGGTTCGGTACTCCCTTCAAACTGACAAAGGCATACCCATTTTGTTGAGTAACCAGATTTTTAGATGACTATGAGCTATATTCCTTTGTATACTATATCCCTGAATTCCAGGACCTCCAAGTGACATGAACTTTGTTGAATATGATCAATAAAAGATCAATTAATACCAATGGCTCGTTTGCACAAGGTGGATATTTAAGTATGAGTTTCGTAAGGGTTTCAGCTTGTGTAGATTGATCATGTCCCGTTACTTCTCTATTTTTTTTTGGTAGTATTGTTAAACTTTTTCTTGGTGAAGTAATTCATTGAAGGAGTAATACACACTTTAATTGCAGAAATTGGCGGCCAACATAGGCCTTCCATGCCGGATTGCTAAAGGTTGCAAGTACTGTGACACAGATCATCAGTCTTCCTGTCTTGTCATAATCGAGGATGACAGGAACTTTGCAAGGTATTGTATTTTAATCCATTCCTTAACTCAGACTATGCTATTTACACTTTCAATTCAGTTAAGAGCATTGAGGCAAAAAAAAAGGAACAAGAAAAAAGGCGAGCGAAGGGTGCAATTAACAAACAACAAAATTTAGTGTTGCAGAACACTTTGCTACAGAAGCCAAGTGTTAGTGGGCGAATTTTGCGTTTAGTTTCCACTATGGTTTTGCTTCACCTGTCTTACCCATTAGAATCCTTGAGAAGTTATTTCGAGGATAACAATACAACTTCTCCTTGAAGTTGTTACATTGTCTAACATACCTTTTGATTAAAGTGATACCGTTGACTACTTTGGTATGCTTGCTTCATCAAATGATAGAACATAGGCCTTTATCCATATTTTTTCAATTGTACATCTCTCTGTCTTTAGTCATTTTTGTTTTATGACCACATAAATTTCATTACAGGGAGTATGTAGTTGATCTAATTGGCAAACCAGGAAACATCCATGGTCCAGATTCCTCCATCAATGGAGGTTTACTTTCTTCAGTGCCTTCACCACTTCAGATTTCTCATCTAAAGGAATTTCAGCAGCCTTACATGGATAATTCAACTGAGAGCCAAATCCTAAACAAAAATCATGCATGTGGCCTTCCTGAAAATCCCCTAAATTCAGGTATGTCAAATCATGCATGTGGCAAGTCTGAGAGGAACAACTGGAAGTTGGTTAGTCATGCATGGATTGACAATAGAAAAATTGGTGTGAGAAAGATGTTTTGTTGCTTTCATGTCTTTTTAAAAAAGCTTGTGGGACACTCTTGTTAGTAGGTTCTATCTAAAGCCACAAAAAATGCAGCTCTGGAATATTTCAATCACATACAGAGAAAGGGTGATTCCACCAATCAAAATTGTATTTGCAGCGAGGATGGTCATCCAAAGTAGTCGTACACCGCACTTGGAGGAAAGAGTTTCTGGCTGAAATCCTGGTATTTTTACATGTTCTAATGTGAGAATTGTATTGAAAACCCACAAAGCAGAATTGTTCTAATCTAAACTCATCCAAGTAGGTTTGTCAATGCATCCTTTTAGTCTCTACCTAGCCTCAGTTATACACCTGACAAAGCCAAACCTTTCCAGTAATAGTGATCGGATGCAAAACACAGGAAGGGTGTCCCACTTCCAAGAGGCTTTATAGGTATGAACATAGACCCTTCTGAAAGTATAAACTACCCGTGTTGGACACTCAACAACTGGTATAGTGTAGGATATGTGTCGTACAGTTTAGTTGGATATTCTCTTGGGAAGAATTATTAGTACTTCAAGTTTCAAATAGAGCTATGTGTAAAGCTACCATAATATGCATGAAATGCTCTATTGCATTACCATACATTCTCCAAAAGAATGGATGAGGAAAAATGGTTATATGAAGTTTTATTGGTTGTCGTAGCGAATTTACATTCTATCATGGATCGTGTTCTATTTTTTCTTTGATTTTTCAAGTTGTTGCATTATTAATTGGATGTCTAGTGCTGAAACTCTATGAGAGCTTGCTTAGTGTTGCCTGCTCATGCCTTGCGTTACCTCGTTGTGGAGGAAGTGAAGGCATGCTTATGTTCCCTTAGGAATTTGAAACCTAAAGATCTAGAATAGGCTTCTAGCTAGCGCTTGGAGCCTTAGCTCCATGTTTTTTTTTTCCTCGGGTAATTTCTGAGCTCTTTTGCATCTTGTTTCTTTGCTTTCCTTAGTTGATTAGCTAGGTGCTATTTGGCCTGACTGTGCTTGTTTGGATTCCTTCTATTGTATCTGGTTTGTTTGCTTTAATGAAAGGTGAACTTACCAAAACGAACAAAAAAGAAAATTTGTGGTTTGGATGTTCGGATTATAGTTTTATGTTGAATTATGTACTTATGAGCTTAGATGTTGATCCTTACATGCTGGAAATCTCTTCTAAGCTTAAAATCTGTTTGTGTGTGCTGAAAAGTAGAGAGTGGAAGCTATAATTGAAAACAAAATACTGAAATATGCTCTTCAAAGTGTTATATTATATGCTACTGCATTTCTTAGTTATGAGCTTGCGTGCTAGTAATATTATTTATGTGCTAGATTGTTCACCTATTAGTACCTGAGATATTGTGGTCTTTACAGGGTCCACATCACTCTCGAATATGAAGCGTGTATGGGGTTCAACATGGGGAAGAATTCAGATGAGATAAGGAAAATACTTGGTCATTCTATTGCAGTTGATAATATTCACGAAACTATGGCGGTAGAGGTCGAGTATTGAACTTTCTGGCTCGTGCTATCAAGGAGCATATACGAGATCATGACTAGCTCGAGACATTGGGTGGGAAAAGATTTGGTTTTGGAGTCCTATTGTTCTGCGAGTTGGTGTAATTTGGTGTATAATGTAGTAGCCTCTTGAATGGATTAAATTCTCATATGATTTGGAATGAATGAATGTATCTTTTGTCTTAGTTATTGAATATATAAACAAGTTGCACATTTGTGATATTTAATAAATTTCTAAATGAGCTCAGATGGGATAAATGCATATGGACAGGTTATTGGGAAAATAGGAATTTTAATAAAAAAATTATATTGAAATATTATCGCCCACACGAAGTTGGTCGGCAGTGAACGTAACTTTCCCCGGCAAACATAACTTTCCCCAGCAAACATAGCATATTGCCAATTGTGTTTACTTTTGCCGATGCAAAATCCTGTAGGCAAAAGTTTTGGAGGTCTTAAATTTTGACCCACTTTTGCCGATGCACAAGCATTTGCCGATGCACAAGCATTTGCCGACCAAATTTGCCGATGCAAGTTTGCATCGCTGAAGCTATTACCTTTGCCAACAAATGCCAGTTTACATCGGCAAATGTCTTTCCCGATATACTAACACCGACATGTTGCCGACACAACGTTTTTCATCGGCAAAAACCTACACCAACACAATTACACTTTTGCCTATGAGTTTTATTGCATCGCCAAATCTGCAATTTCTTGTAGTGAGTCAGAACCGATTTTGTATACGTGTCCAAGGAAGTAGGAAGCGAAGTCGAACTCTTCACCTCTAGAGAGTGCCAATGCCAGCGGTATGAACTCACTCATTCCCTTTTCCTAGAATGGCCAAGCATGTGCTTACAAAGGGTATAGAGGATGTAAGCAAAAAACTCAGTCTCAGACACCTCTCCTGTTAATTTCTTTTCCCTGGTGTAAAAATGGGAAAAGGCTCCGTTTGTGGCGTTCAAGCGGGTGAAGCCCTCAGGAGGAGTATATTCCTTGGTGGGGTCGTATTAAGGGCCATATGGAATAAGCCCCAGCATCTGGGTGACGTCCAACACTGTGGGTGCCATCATGCCACAGTTGAACCTAAAGAAATTGAAAGATGCATGGGTCCCAAAAGGCCAAGGCTGCCTGGATCAAGGGAGGATTTTAGGAGACCCCCCTTCGAATGAGGGTGATGATGTTCTTCAGGCCCACCTTCTCTAGATCACTCGATTTCTCAGCCAACATTCGAGTAGTCCATTATATTCCAATTCTTGTCCAACGTGGGCCAACAGGGGAAAGATTTCCTCATGAAATTTTGCCAATCAAGGCCTGAACAGGCTCGAATGTCGGCATCTCCCAATCAAGGGTAGTAAAGAGAGAGGGAAGCAGGTATTTCCCCTACGAGTTGAGGACCCAAAATAAAAGTACCTTCTTCTTTAGGGTTTAGAATGAAGACTCTGGTGTCAAGATAGGAATCTTCAGTTGATCCCTAGGCTTTTCCCGACACGAACCACCTCAATGCCAGAGAAGGAGTAGGGTGTTCTGTGACTAGGTTGCTGGAGGAAGCCATAAATTTGAATCGGAGTTTAGCGTTTTCAGGAGGAAAGAGGAGAAGGTTCAGTGCTTGGGAAGATTTGAATGCGTAGAGCGTAAGGAGTGATTTTGAAACGTTTCTGCTTTTATACTTCCACAGATGGGCCAGGCCTTTAGTAGGGCCCATATCTTGGGGTCCGCTGGAGTTTCTTCATTAACTTTGGGGGAATTTATATTATTAGAGTGGTTATTATTTTAGCAATGTTTAGCAATGATTCCAAGTCAAGTAGGCATTGTTAAAAGTAGAAATTTCATTGAAGAAACTACTAGGCTACAGGAATGAAATTTGCGTATTTACAACAAAAAAAA
>BPLS01031751.1:127959-140960 GCA_019656275.1 Rhododendron kiyosumense | reverse complement strand
TATGTCAAGTTTGAACATAGTATTTGAAGGTTAGTTTGGTGTTTGAAATTTGAAGTATTGCCCTATATCTCTAAGCATGGGTCTTTACTCATGACATTTGTTTTTCCTGTAGATTTTATGCAGCTATTGACTTCTAGCATGTCTGCAAACAGGTTTGCAAGGCCAATAATGACGAAACCTAAGCCACCCAAACCAGCTACTCCGGAAACTCCAACGCCAGCGCCACCTCAGGGTGGTGGCAATGGCACCACAAACACCGACCCTAATGAGAATGCTGAAGCTGCTAGTCGTGAGGCACCAGCAGCTGACGAAGAACCAATGGATACCGAAAAGCCTGAGACTGCATAAATTAGTGACCTGTTTGTTTTAAGTTTTGAATGCAGGCTGAAAGTTGGATGATGTGTTTTATGTCGTCAGCCTAAGACTCTTTGATGGACCCGTACTTAAAAGGCTGTGGGGTATTTACCGGTGAGATTGTTTATTTCCTGTAAAGCCGTCCTACTGGTTCAATGGTTTGCAAATTTCCAACATTATATAGGATACTTCTTTTAGAATCCAGTTTTCAAATGGGTTTGTAAGAGAAACGTTAAAATTTCTGTTGTCCTTTTTGGTAGACCGGTTTCTTTTCAAGTGTCATTTGTCACCCTTCCCTCCCTTTGTATCGAGGATCTATTTTGGGATTCATCCTGTCTTTGTTTGATTTTCTCAAGTATACAACAATGATTATTATGGTTCTACCAGTATATTGAGCATTTGAGCCTGAAATTTGATCCATTCCTGTTAAACGTGGACTGCTATGCTCTGGATTTGGATTTGGATATTTATGTGGTAAAGACTCGGATGTGTATACAAGTACTTTTCGAGGTGAGCTGCTTTGGGTTATCAGTGTATCTGTGCCCACTTTTTTCATACGCGTTCTACTTAAGTCTGGGGAACTTGTATGAAATGCTGAGGCAACAGATTTGTTATTAGATTGGGAAAATGACGGCCGGTAATCCTTTTCACCAGTGATTGAATTCCATCGACAGAAGCGAAGTTTTATAAGATGTATAACCTAATCTAATCCAATGTCTGATCAACCAAAACATGTCTATGTAACAACGAAGGAGATGCGAATGGGCATTTTTATCCCTTTATCAGAGACCATCTGTTGAGTTGACGTTGGTGCTGGCTCTAGACTCTTGACCCAGTTCAATGTGTAATAATTCAGTTATTTAGAACTCTTGCTTGTGGAGGTTTTTGAATCACACAAATGTGAGAAAAGAGGTGGGGATCGGTTTGCTTGTGCATCTTGAGGCTTTTAAACCAGGTGGAACTCAGGACCTCGCGTGAGCTGTTGATCGGAACCCATAGCCGAGCTTTCGCTTGTGCATCTTGAGGCTTTTAAACCAGGTGGAACTCAGGACCTCGCGTGAGCTGTCGATCGGAACCCATAGCCGAGCTTTCGGAATCCACCATTGACGCGAGATCATGTTTGTGCATAGGAGAAAGGCATGAAAGTCCGTCCTATACCTTGCTTTGCGAGACTATGTTTGTGCGTAGGAATGGCATGTATGTAAGACCATTTTTTAGTTTGGTCTCTTGTTTTATAGAGGTTTGATTACTTGATTGTAACTATTTATGTGGCTCCTTATAATGGTCTCATTCTTTATTAATGAAAATTACCGTTTCCTATTCAAGAAAATAAAAGTGAAGTGGGAGAGAAATTGTAGAGAAAATTTTAAGGAGTTGTTACTCAAATTTTTATTAGAGTTTTTTTTTTTTTTTTTCAATTGTATTTTACCTTTATAGGCCTAGTTTCCATATACAGCAAAAATAATTTCTTCTGTTATTGTGTGTGCTAGGACAAAAATTACTTTTTAGAAACGACAATATTAATATGTTTTATTGAGGTCTAGCGATTATGCGAAAATTTGTTTAGGTTTGCTTTTAGAATTAATCATTTGTCGATGATTTGCAAAAACTAATACACAATTACGAACAACAATTGTAGAGTATGTGCAATAAAAGTCTAGGTACAAACATAAATTCTCACATACATATATGGGCCCACATCCCGCCGAACGGGTTTTGCTTGACACAGGGTTCGAACGATACGATGGACCTTCCAATAAAAAGGAGAAACGAATTCCAACTTGTGAACCCAGTTCGCTCCGAAAGTGAACTCAAAGCAAGCCTGCCTCTCTCTCTCTCTCTCTCTCTCCCTCGCCCAGATGAACACAACTTACAACGTGTAATTTGTGACCGGCGTTTCCCTTCCGATGGACCTCTCGGCTGTGCAGTGACGGGGGTTTGATAAAGCCTGATTTCTCCCACATCTGTTGTATGATCTTCTTAAATACCCTCTCTTTTCATTATTTTATTTTATTTTATCATTTTGGTCTGTATCACGACTGTGCCTCTATTTCATTGCCCAAAATTCTCTTCTGGGTATTTCTTTTTGTGAAATTTTGTCCCTTGTTTGAAGCATTTTTAACAGATGAGTGATACGCTTCTTTGATTTGTTTCGATGAAATGCCTCGCTGAATTGTGTTCTTGGATTTAGTTGTGCACCTAACATGTAAAGCCCGGTTTCTAAAATGCACTTACGAGACTCTGATTAGGTTACATGATTAAAAAAAATATGTGGTTGAGGTTAATTGGTATTTTCAGTTTACGTCTTTACGGTTTTTAGGACACGAGGATAGCACGATATAATTTAGGGGTTCAGTACTTCTCTTTAGAAATTGAACAGCACCGTAATGATCTACGCATTTTTATTAGTCTGTTCAATTTATCAAATTTTTCGGAGTTCAGAATGCGAACACAGTTAATCGAGACGGTGCAATGTTTAGCCGAAACAAAAGGACACCTTACCAGGTATCAACCGTCTCTCTCTCTCTCTCTCTCTCGTCCCCCTGCAGACCACCTCACGCGGCGGCGGCCATGGCTGGACCTTCCCGTACTTTTTTTCCCTCTCCCTTTTCTCGGCTAGGAAAAAACAAAGTAAACAAGGATTAGTGGCGGCAATGCCGCAGATATTTATGTTATGCGAGTTTGTGTACTGGGTATGTGATGTGCTGTGTCCTTGTGTCTCTATGTGTGGGTGTAGTGTGGGTACTGTTAAGTGTGTAATAAATGAGGGTGAAATACATATACAAGTGCAATTAGGTATGGGATTGCTAAGTATGCCTGTATGTAACTTAGTTTAGTCCTTAATCAAGTAATAGTTTTGTTGGAGTAAAAGAATTGGGAACATATATGTATACCTTTGTGAAGACAGTAATTTGTTTAATAAAGTGTGGTTATTTGGCTAACTTAATTAGGTCTACTGATAGAGTTAGATAATGACCACAAGCCATTTCTAAGCCGAATAAGCCAACTCACAATCGAGAAGGCGTAAAGATATTTCAATTATGCAATTGGATACACAGTGACATGAATTCATTGGCAAATTGGTCAATCCGAGATTTAAGCAAGAGCACGATCAAGTTTTCATTTTAGCTCTCAAGAATTCAAAGGTGAGATACTCTAACCTTAGTTATATTGCTTTTCCAAACAAATTATGTTGTGTTTCATATGTCCAAAGTTATGATATGTATACAAGTTATCAAGAAAGCATGATCTGTTGAAATGATGTTTGCTTCTCATTTTTGTGCCATGGAAATATGCTATGAGCTCTTTATTCAAAGACGACAATTTTAAGAGAATGACTATGTTTAAGAAGGGATGATTCTATGAACTCCTTGCCATCAAAAGGTGAAGATGTTATGACATTATGATGATATGAACTCAAAGGAAAGTTGATGCATCTAGACAGCGGTGTCCCGGGTCGGGGGGATGGATTTAAAGATACCATGACCAACGAAGGGGTTATAAGGGAGGAATGTTACGTGGCACCGACTGCCAGTGACTTGATCATTTCACACCACGTGGGGTCGCTCCCTTATGCATGTTAAGCTGTTGGATGTTCATCACGATTCACGAGACTCTGCAAGTTTTACATGATGCAAGCTGTTCTTATGAGCTTTATGCTAAAGTTATGATATGCAATGCAATGTATAAGAAGTTTATGAAAAATAATTCTATGGTAAAACGTACAACTCTGGTACTGAATCTCACACGAGCTGTTGGTTTATGAAGATTAATTATTTTCCAAACGTTTTAAGAACTTCAAAGTTGGGAATTGACTACTCCCTGTCTAGTGTAAGGTCACATTACGTTATAAAGTTTTTAAATCTTTAAGGCTCTGACGGTATTTTTATGTCAATTATGCTTTCGCACTTTCAAATTTTTACAGTCTTTGCATCTCTTGGACTGAGTAATGAGGCTTCAGTGACTCCATGAGAGTGGGTAACACTTGAGAGGTCTCAAACATGAGACCTAGCGAGGAGCAAACTTTATGTCTGAGACCTTGCCCTCCAAGCCAAGCCCTTGGGTTATGGATCTGCTAAATTCGCAAGAAGAACTGACAAAATTCTGTTGTTCTGCAACATAGTCCTATGATTGGGTTAATATTCTAATCTGTTTCTTCATAGAGGTAGTTGTCAATTGGTAACACATTTCAGTTACCCCATTGGAACCAGGCACTTGGACATTCAACCTTTGCCGCACCAATTTAGTCGAGGCATGCAGTATAACTTGCCCATAGCAAAACCCCACAGTCTAATGTGTAGTTCTGTAAATTTTATTTACCTGTAAAAATAGAAGTTGTGTGTGTATTACAGCCAAAGTTGCTATACTTTGATCAAGTTCAAATTGTATGGGATATGCATCCCAGTAAAGACCAAGAAATGAGGTATTGTAATCAAGGGTAGCACTAAGGGGAGGGGCAAATAGGGTTAGACCAATTACCAATATAGACCTTAGAGGCGGTAGTTTGAAAGGACGCCTCAACTGAGCTCGAGGAGAAAATGGATTCATGTTGCCAACCCAAATTGATTGGCATGTTTGATTTGGTTTGGTTTGTTTTATTTCATATGGCATGGTTATAATGGTGACAGTTTCTTGCTTGTTGAACCGGAAGCAAGTACTCTGCTACAACTTGAGCCTACAAATTGTCTTACATAACTGTTTGCATTTTGTTTCTAACCTTAATACTGCGAGTTTGAGCAAAAAGTTAAGTTGCGAATCTTGCAATAAAGAAAGTTCAGCTGATGCTGAGTTTTTTACTTGCTCTTCATAACCTGACGGATAAACGCTCTTCAAAAATGGGATTATGTTTTTTTCTGTCGTTAATGTTTGGTTTTCTTTGTGCGAGAAATTCTTCTCTCCCTGTATATTGTTTGGACTTTATCCAGCTTCCATCTTGTCAGTTCGTTAACATGACTTCACATTATGTTGACAGGTAAAATGACGCACATTACTTTCAAGCATTGGTGCGCTGTGCTATGAACTGTGCCCGACCATCCATGCCATACCTTGAACATTACTTAACATACTTCTAGCTGCGTTGAAATGTACTTTAGGGGCTTCAGGAAAATGGTTGAAGGACCAATTGGTTCAAGGCGAGTAATATCAACGTTGCCTCATCTATGCGACAGAATTAAGCAGACGGGTAAGAGTTTCATCATCTGGTATTTTAATTTCAGTGCTTATACATTTGGATGACCATGTTTGGTATATTCATTCTGTTACAGTCCCTGTAGCTGCACCACTTCCAACATTTATGCGTACCCATATGGCTGTCTGTATATGTCTATGACTTTGTTTCTTCCTAATCTGTTTTGTTTGGAAGTTGGAAAAAATGCTGCATTTCCAAACAGACACCCTACAGATTTTTTTCCTACCATATTGTTAGTTAATTTGGCTCCAGTTTGCATTAATGGAAAAAAAATAGTGGAAATTGAATGAATCTTAATCTGGCAGAAAGTGAAATTGTCCAAATGTTTCGGCTGTCAACTCCAAAGGGTGAAACACCAAACTTGCCCACAAATCGTTCAGTTTCACGAAAAAACCGATCTGTGAGGACACTGGATGAGAGATTCATAAGAATTTTGAAGATATTTAAGTGGGGGTCTGACGCAGAAAAGGCTTTGGAGGTGCTCATGTTGAAGGTGGATCATCGATTAGTTCGTGAGGTTTTGAAAATAGACGTTGAGACCAATGTTAAGATCCAGTTTTTCAGGTGGGCTGGGAAGAGAAGGAACTTTGAGCATGACTCTACTACCTACATGGCTCTAATTCGCTGTTTGGATGAAGCTGGACAAGTTGGAGAAATGTGGAAAGCAATCCAAGAATTGGTCCGGGGGACATGCCTCATAAGTCCAGTTGATCTATCTGAAATTGTGAAAATTATGGGCAAGGCTAAGATGGTGAACAAGGCACTCTCCATCTTTTACCAGATAAAAGGTCGCAAATGCAAACCAACTGCAAGCACTTACAACTCCATAATATTGATGCTAATGCAGGAAGGCCACCATGAGAAAGTCTATGAGCTTTACAATGAGATGTGCAATGAAGGTAACTGTTTCCCTGACACAGTTACATACAGTGCACTTATATCGACCCTTGGGAAATTGGGTCGCGAGGATTCTGCTATAAGGCTGTTTGATGAAATGAGAGAAAATGGATTACATCCTACGGCAAGAGTTTATACTACTTTAATGGGGATATACTTCAAGTTGGGTAGGGTTGAAAACGCTTTAGGATTGGTCCAGGAGATGAAAGAAAAGGGTTGCCCTCCAACTGTTTATACTTATACGGAAATCATAAAAGGACTTGGGAAAGCTCAGAGGGTTGAAGATGCGTACAGTATCTTCATGAACTTGCTCAAAGAGGATTGTCAGCCAGATGTCGTGCTTATAAACAATGTAATTAACCTCTTAGGCAGAGCGGGCCGTTTGGCTGATGCCATCAAGCTATTTGAAGATATGGAATCACTGCACTGTACACCAAATGTGGTGACATATAATTCTGTTATTAAAGCTTTATTCGAATGCAAAGCTCCTACATCTGAGGCAGTTTCATTGTTTGAGAGAATGAAGTCAAACAGTGTAATTCCTACCTCTTTTACTTACTCAATTCTTATCGATGGCTTTTGCAAGACTAATAGGGTAGAGAAAGCTTTGTTGTTGCTTGAGGAGATGGACGAAAAGGGTTTTCCTCCCTGTCCAGCTGCATATTGTAGCCTTATAAACACTTTGGGAAAAGCAAAAAGGTACGAAGCTGCGAATGAGCTATTTCAAGAACTCAAGGAGAATTGTGGATCTTCAAGTGCTAGGGTATATGCAGTGATGATCAAGCATTTTGGAAAGTGTGGGCGTCTCACAGATGCTGTAGATCTTTTTAATGAGATGAAGGGTCTTGGGTGCATTCCTGATGTATATACATATAATGCACTCATGTCAGGGATGGTAAGGGGTGGAATGATCGATGAAGCTCATTCATTGCTTCGAACAATGGAAGAGAATGGTTGTGTTCCAGACTTAAATTCGCATAATATCATTCTCAATGGCTTCGCTAGGACTGGTGGCCCACAACGAGCAATGGAGATGTTAACGAAGATGAAGAATTCAAAGATGAAGCCGGATGCCGTCTCTTACAACACTGTCCTTGGCTGTCTTAGTCGTGCTGGCATGTTTGAGGAGGCTGCAAAGATGATGAAAGAGATGCACTTAAATGGTTTTGAATATGATCGCGTTACGTACTCATCAATACTCGAGGCTGTAGGAAAGATTGATGAAGTTCGTGCACATACAACTCCATGAAAGAAAAAGGGTACCATATTTAATCTCTATTAGTTGTGTTGTTTTATTCTTTAAGGCGCGTTTCATTCGCTCTGGAAGAATATACCATGTCCATGGTGAAAAGTATCATACTGAAGTTACTGGTGTGCCTTCTATAGAAGGGTGTTAATCCGTATCCTAATGCTATGTGGAGCAAAATGTGTCACTTTGTTCCTTGTTTCCTAGTATTTACCTATTGTAGCTTTGAAGGTTTATGCTTATTTTTTAGGACTATCCATTGAGTCATTATATTCCCATATATGAGATTTAAGGTTTAGCCACATCATGGCTGCTTCAAATAAACTAAAGAGTGGCTATGGTTTTAAAACTATTTAAATGTCTTGGCCGGAACATCTTGATCACGTAAACTAATGTCACAAGTATGGTAAACTAATGTCACAAGTATGGGGAACATACTTAAGTTTCCATCTACCTTGATATGGATGGTGTTCTGTAAGTTCGTACAATATGCACAAAAAATGTGGATGCCCCTTGGTTGGATGTAAAAAGAAAGAACCTTTCCATACTTTTGACTTCAATGATAAATTGACTAACTGTGAAGGAGAGGGAGTGTGTGAACTCGTTATCTTTGCAAGATAATTCCTGAATGTATGTTATATAAGGCTGTTTGTGTTCATGTTGTCAAAATACTATCATGGTAACAGATTTTTTTTCTTGATTTTCTCAGGTAGAAATAAGGTTCCGTTTCCTTCGCTCCAAAAGAGAATGTTGTCCCTTGAAAGCCCAGAGGAGATCTACTGCATAAAACTTCACCTTGAATAGAGATATGTTCAAGAGAGTGCCATCTATTTCGGGCCAGCCTTGGTTGTTTTGACTGACAAAGATGATGGTGGCTGCTCGCACAAGAGTGCATAACTATGTGAAGGGTGAAGTGCAGGTGAAGCGGGATGGAAGTAATGGTGAAAAATTGCACCAGAATACACTCTGAAGAACATGGAGCTCTTAATTCTCCGCTAGCCATGGTGAAAGGCCTTCCAAGTATCAGAGTTTATTCGAATGAGGATTGTTCAGAGGCTCGTAGATATTGAATTGCCAAGGTGCAGGAATTACGAAGAATTTCATGGGTCAGCCTATCCATCCAAGTGCTAGAACTCGCTGATGAAAAAAAGAAAAAGTGCTAGAATTCCTGAAAGGATTTAAAAATGAGGCACCAAATTCGTCTCCCAATTCATGGGAGATGGGAAATCGATTAAAATAAATAAATAGAGGCTTTCTTATGGCTACTCCCAACATATTGTAATGTGGTCATCGACAGGAGTTACAGAATTTACGTGAAAAAAGGGTAATAACTTCCTGAGCAAAGTTTTATTGGCAAGGTAACTTAGTGTATTGTTTGCGCTACTTTGTTTAAGCTTGGGTTGGGATATAAGCTAATGGAAACAATGCCCTCATCTCTGTATCGCTCCAATTTTTATCAGACGCATTTTGTTATTTCTTGGAATGAATGATGTCACCGGTGGTTACTTGCACTAACAATCATTGTTTCCCGATCACATATTGTGTAGGTTTTTTTGTACTTGCAATGTACTCTCTCTCTCTCTCTGGATTAACTTGAATATTAGTGAATATTTGGCGAAGGCCCTCAAAAAAACCCTAGGGACTGCCGGACTGCTCCTTAAGCCAAATGCACTTTAACGACATGCACACCAGAAAAAGGCCCAAAATCAGACATTACCAATTGCAGAAGGGAAGGAAGCCAGTAACAACAAAATCTTTAAAGTAAACTACCATAGCAAACATATGCCTCTTTCTGCTTTATTCTCAGTCAAGACATGCAGTGGATGTCCAATGTTGTACGATCAGGATATCACATAACCAACTCACCACAAGAAAATAAACGATTTTGTGCATGAACTGTAGACGATGATGATGAAAGACGAAGAACAATGCACTACATAAGCCTTTGATCACTTCCGCGAGACCTTCCACTTTATGAGGCAAACACATTTTCAATGCAGCAAAGAGTACTTCAGTCAAGAAAAAAAAACAAGAGATGAATGAACACTCATCCAAACTAGTGAAACAAGGTTACTCTCGGTGGTCAACAGACCTGTGGAGTCAGACAGCAAGCAAATGAGCAATTGATGATTTCCACTTCAGATATCAGGCGTGCACATTCTCAGTGCAGCAAAAGAGTAATCGGTCAAGAAAAAGAGGGCAAGCAAAGGAGCAAATAGCAATTGATGATTTCGATATGAGATATCAGGTATGCCCACTCTCAATGCACCAAGAAGAGTAATCAGTCAAGAGAAGCAAGCGAGCATAGTTTGGGTGAAACATCGAAAGGAGGAAAAAAACAAAACACACTCCTGATTGGACGTTGGACAAGGCGCATACGGAAACCGAAGAGTACCTCATTATGTCTCATAAA
Source organism: Rhododendron kiyosumense (assembly GCA_019656275.1). Lineage (NCBI taxonomy): Eukaryota > Viridiplantae > Streptophyta > Magnoliopsida > Ericales > Ericaceae > Rhododendron > Rhododendron kiyosumense. The sequence continues at coordinate 130,862 of BPLS01031751.1, read as the reverse complement.
ACCAAAAAACTACAACCAACAAAGTAGCAGTGCCACTATTAAAGGAATGCTAATTGACCTACCTAATATATCCAGATACATTCATCCTGGAGATTTTATTACCTAGTACAGTAATTGTAGAACCAAAAAGGAATATGGTGTACCATCCAGCACTGCGGAATAATACAAGGCTCCGATACATATCAATCGCTGATAGTCTCGGCAGACAGATCGTTCTCCTCGTCGTCATCACCTTGTCTTATTTTCGCAATCTCGGCATGGGCTCTCTCTAGAATCTTCCTTTTCTGCACTTCCAAATCTCTTTGGAAATCCATCCTCATCTTTTCCAGTTCAACCATCTGCTGTCTTTTCCTATTTTCAATCTTTTCGTATATGTCGCTGAACTTGTGAATAGAATCCGCAAGCAATCTGAAGGAAGCCCCATCAGATCTCTCCCTTCCCATTTTAACCCTCTTAGGCGGAAGTCCATCCGAATCATCCCCAGATTCTGAATTTACTGGACTATCCCTCATTTCATCCAGTCCACTCGCACGATTCAAAGAGACGTTAGGGTTCGTGAAAACATACTCCCCTGAGTCCACCCCACACGAGAGTCCTGTTTGTTTTGACGACATTAACATATCCATTTTACTGAAGTACACCCATCTTCCGGTCACGCCTTTGCTCTCACCCAACTTAGCCTTCTCCTTCTTGTATTTTTTCTTCAACGTATCCAAACGGTTTCTACACTGAGTGTCTGTCCTTACTATTTTTGAGTTTTGGTTTACTTTTTCAGCAACCTCTTGCCACTCTTCAGACCGGAGACTCTTTCCCCCGTGTTTAAGAAACCTTTCGCCCCAAGCGTCTAACAAAACAAATGTCTCATCTTCAGTCCAATCAGAGAGTGAATTCCGCCCACCAACTGAAGGCTTCGAGGTGGATGGATCTACCACCGGAGGTGCAGCCACTCGAGGAGCAAATTCGTAACTTGATAACAAACTCTTTAACTTCCGCTTTTTTCGGTGCCTTCCTAAATCAACGTCCTTTATTCCTTCGCTTTCACCATTTTGTTCGTTTTCATCCTCGTCGTCATTCTCATTATAACCCTCATCCTCATTGTCATCATTACCCTCATCATCATCATTTCCAAATTTGGCCATTTGTCTACTATCATTAGCTTCATTATTATCATCTCCCTCTTCATCAACATCTTCTTCATCAGCATAGTCATCATCATCACCATATAAATATTGATCACCGACTTGTTCGGGATAAGATAGATCCTGAACGGGAAGCTTGGGCCGTTGAGGCGACCTATAAAGGCTCCGATAACTCGTATCATCATCAGAGTCATCCATTTACGCACAATTCAGGGTCAACAAACTCCAAAGATAAGAAACACACACAACCCAAGTCTCTATCACAAACCACAAATCTCTTCAATGTACCAAATACTGAAGCATAAATAACCCACAGTTTCAAATCCCAAATACCAACATTCAGTTCAAAATCACCAATTTTCACCTTTCTACAGGCAACTAGGTCGCAGAAAAAGAACTGCCCATTAACCTTCACTCTCAAGAAGAAAAAACTAAATCCCAAAAAAACCCAAGTTCAAACCCATAATACCCAAATTTTCTACTTCAAATTCTGAGAAAAACAACACCCTTATCACAAGCTACAAGCAAATAAAATCGGTACAGTAAAAACCAAACTGGCTCCAAATCACCAATAACTCCAACTTATAGAATCATCAGGAACGCCAAGAAAATCCAAGAATTCAGTACTCAAGAAGAAACAAATGAGCAACTTCACCTTTTTCTGTAGAACGAAATACCCAGAAATATAAAACCCATAATTCTTACCTCAAATAACAAAAAGTCTCGAACTTTGAGTGTACCCAACACCGAAGAGGCAGGCAAAACCCCAAATCATATTTCTGGAAAGCCTAAAAGTAACGATTTTTATGCTAAATTGAAGACGAGTGAGAGAGGATATTGGGTCGGATTTCCACATGTGAAACCCTAATTTCAGAGGCAAGTTTGACCATTTTTCAAGGGTTTTTTGGCTTTCGGGAGAAGGTAAAGAGGAAGTGCAACCTGGACAGTACGCATCTGGTGGATGGATTGGAAAAGTAGCTGAGCCATGCTAACGTCCGCCGGTTTTCGGGTCCCACCTGTTCTTGGGTCTGGATGAAGCTGGTGTGTCCAAAAAAAAAATAACTCGGGGAGGGTGAGTTTTTACGGTTTTACCCCTTCTTTTTCTTTTTTTCTTTTTCCATTTTTGCCTGTAGGATTAGTAAGTTAAATAGTGTAGTATGAAGTTATATTGCAATAAATTAAATATTGTTTAGTGTAATTTATTTTTGTAGCATTTGTTTAAATTCTTTGGAATAATCAATTGTACGATGAGAGCAATCGAGAGAGTATTCCAATAGAAATCGATGGTGAAAAAAGTTTAGATAAGACAATTCTGAAAACGCTCAAGACGCATCTTTCGAACTTCTTTATCTTTAGTAACCTTTCTCTGGCTTCTGATAAAAATTGTTTAAATTTTAAGTTCAGCATCTCAAAATGAACAGATAATTATCGTAATTTAGATGCTTCGTGTGAATTTGACAAATATTCAAATTGGACAACACTATAATCATTTCCCTAAATTAAGGTCACAATAGCTTAATTGCAACAACAAAGGGCAAAATTAGCTTCTCTTGTGAGGAATTTAGTTCGAAAAACTTAAAAGAGTTTCAAAATTTTAATTGGAGTATGGACCCAATTAAAAATTATATTCAAAAGCAGTAACCTAATAAACAAGTTATAAAAAATATCTTCGAAAGCAGTAACCTAATAAACAAGTTAATGGAATGATTTAGTAGTCGAGGAGCGGCTGCTCTCTCTTCCCCTAGGGTTCCATCCCTCTCCTCC
>BPLS01031751.1:103381-119015 GCA_019656275.1 Rhododendron kiyosumense | reverse complement strand
ACACACACACACAAAAATTCACTCACATCAAACGCCCCCCGGAGCGTGTGATATGAGTGAGTTTGTATGATTGTGTATGTGGTTGTATATTAATGGGGGGCGTTTAATGTGACTGAGTTTGTGTAATTGTGTATGTGGTTGTATATTAATTGAAAAAATGAATGCAAAAATCACTCCCCTTATTTATATGCCAGTGTCTTTTTTATTTGCCCTTTCATTTATATACGACTAGAGTGTACTCACATCTCTACTAATTTCCAAGAATCCAATCCCATGGTCTATAGTGGGAATTCGATTAATGCCAAGAAAAAAGTTCTGTTTCAACCGGCCCTGTAAGAAGTAATAGCACTGAAAGGTTTGATATTATTTCGGTACACGTCAAAATAAACGGTAAATGGAATTCAATCCGACGCTGCAGCCCTCATGTTTTTTTTTTGGTCAAGCTGAAAATCACAACCCTCATGTTTTCAAGTTGATAATATATACTCCAAAATCATATCGAACGTTATCTCACTTTTAGCATTACTATTAATTTTCTCAACTAGATCCAATAGAGAATGATATTGAGGTGGGCCCAATAAAAAACCAAAACCTGCTTGAAGTGGATCTTCAAGTCCATTTTCTCAAGCAAACAAGTTTGTTAAGTAACCTGACCCTCCTCCTTCGGTAGAGGCAGAAGTTTGAGCCCCGAAAGAGGGTGGTGTCAGGCTATGCTCAACAGCCTCAACATCTGAACTCACTGATACGTTAAAAAAAGAAAGTCCACTTACTCAAATATCCCTCACACGACGAGTCGCTGAGACGGCTCAGCGTATTACTGAGTAACCTTTGCCAATAGTTAAAGCAAGAGGGAAGAAAGAAACCCTCCACTCGGCTCTCTATCGATCTTGATTCTTGATCTAGGTACCTCTCTTTCCAAAACTTATGATTTCATCGATTTGAAATCCCAGTTGCATCTGAATCTATCGCGGCTCGAGTTTCCCAAATACCTCAATTAAGACCGTGTCGAACTGCTGAATTTCTTAAAGTCGATCTCTTTCTGCCTTAAAAGGTCAGTTGATTATGACTACGAGTTTGGACGGGATTCGATTTTGAACTAATCAAGTTTGAAAATTTGGGTTTCGGAATCGACCCTTTGGGTTGATTGTTTGGGGAACCAAGTTTGAAGTTTGAATGTGATCTGGGTTGGGGGAATTTTAGGGGTATCAGCTTGTAATCAGTTGCCTTGATAAAATCTTTGGGAATCTTTGGGCTTTGTTTGATAATTGTGTATTCGATACACATCAACATTGGTTTGGATTGGGTTTGAAATCTGAAACTTGGAGGATTGGGTTCTGGAGGTGACCCTTTGGTTTGATTATTCTGGGAACCAAGTCTAAATACAAAGTAACGAGGTTATGATATATTTGACCAATTGGGTGTGAGAAATTTTGGGACTTTCTGCCTACTTGTGTATCATTTAAGAGGGTTTCATCAGTTGCATTGGTATGAAGAATTGGGTTGGTAGTTCTGAGAGAAAAGTTGATTTTGTTTCATATCAAAATCACTACAAATATGGGTTTGGGTTGGATTTTTAGCTTTGCAGTTTTGAGATTTTTAGCTTCGAAGTTTTCACAATCAGTTGCCTTCGAAGTTTTCAGAATCGGTTGCTGAATATAAGAGAAGAGGGTTTTTTCATTTTGGACTGTTTGGGTGTTTTAGGGAGTTGGGAAGTTGGGTTCTTTCGGTAGCAGTTAATATCATGTTCTATGGTGCGAAGTTATGGGATCCATGGCTCGTTGTCGTCCAAATTGTTTGCCTCCAGTGTTTGTACTATCTAACTCTGGGAGTTTTCATGGCAATCCTTGTTGGGACTCGTGTCTCTCGGATGAGTTTAGTGTATTTCTTTGATTATGCTGCCGTCACTGCTTCTACAGTTACTGGTTGGTGTGTCATAGCGTCATTTGTGCTCGGTTCGCTAGCAGGGTGAGGTTCATCTTCCTTCTGTTTGCTCATTATTGTCGTGTCCATATACTAGTTCCTTGCTGATTTGTATGGGAATAACATTTGTGTGGTTCATGCTAGAATTTTGTTTTTCTTTGAAGCAGATCTGTTTACATGCTGTATTTGGTTGAGAGGGCAAAGAAGTGCTTAGATTTCTCAGCCACCCTCTACATCATCCACCTCTTTATATGCATCATGTATGGAGGTTGGCCTTCATCAATTACTTGGTGGATTGTGAATGGTACTGGAATTGTAGTGATGGCATTGTTTGGTGAATACTTGTGCGTACAATTCCGTGAGATGCGAGAAATACCCATAACAAGATACCGTTCAAGTAAGCAAATGCCTTTTTCCCTGCTATTTTGTTATGCCTAAGAGGGACTGCATGAGAGATTTCCTTTTATGCCTCAAATACTCAAAACAATTTGTTGCCTCAAGTTCTATTCCATGTTTCATTTTTCTATCATCATCATTATTTGTTGGGTATCTGTGGCTGAATATGCTGCCCTGTTCTTGTATGTTTCACCGCTAGTTTTGCACATTAGATAATTTGTTATCAGTTTTGCACTGCAGACACTGCTTTATTACTTCCATTCTACTCTCAAGCCTTCGGCATTTCCTTAAGATACATTGATTTTAAGGCAAAAAAATTTTCCCGCTTCACTTCGATTTTCTGGAATTAAATTTACTGAAATGGTGCTGTTTTTATGGTCATTATTGATCTTATTTTCGATTGTTTTAATCGTATTCACATTCCCTTCTAGATTGTCGTATGTTGGGGGTAGTCTGGGTAACTAATGCGGTACCTTTGTTTGTTTTTGACATCTCCAATTCCCTGTTAACTTCCAACTGTGAATGGTACACTTCTATTGAGAATACTTGTGCTGGTATCATCTTGCCTGGTTTTTGTACCCCTTCCAGCTAGACATATGAGATGAGCCATCTCCTTCATTTTGATTGTTTGACATGGTTATTGGATTCCATGGCGTGGCGGAAATTACTTGGCTTGATTTTTGGAAGATTATTCTGTTTCCTGTTTTGTAATGGATGCCTTTACCTTCTTCATTCAGTATATGAATCGTACTGTTTAGCCTAACATTGACCATCTATTTGGTTAATGCATCATAAATGAAAATAATGCAATTCATATCAGTTTGGCACTTTCCTCTATTTGGAAACCAAGTTAAGATCTACATCGTTGAGCTTTTTGAGGTGCCATCTCTGGTCTCGCAGTCCGTTACAACATCAATTCCCATAAGAATAGTATCTGACTTAACTCATGATAAGGTAGAAGTGTCAGCCTTGATGTGTTCCTCTCATTGTTTGGATTGGCTGTTAAAAGGCCTCAGTTTTCCATTTTAAAACAGCAGAATATCGCGAACGCATACAAGAACAACGAATCAAAGAAAAGAAAAAGTTGGCAACACGAATTCAAAAGCTTTGACAATTTGGCTTTCGGAATAACGCTTATTTTGAATTTATATTCATGTGTTTCCTTTTTACAACTCAGTTAACCAATCTGTAAATTGTCAAAGTTTATCAATTAATTGGCTTTTATGTACTTGCACAAGTTTTAGTTCCTGTTTGTAACAAATTCTTTGTACATTCGCAATCTCCTTTGGGCTGTTTTGAAATGTTTCTTGGATTTCCATTTCTCTGTTTGGCAAAACAAAACACTGCAAGAAATTTCGTTCCTTCTTCAAGCGATAATATCAGGAAAACTGATTTGACGGTATTTCTTGCAGATGTTTGACTGATTGGAGAAACTCGACAGGCATGCAAGAACAGATTTCCTCGAAGGCTGATAATGGCCGCGGTTTTTTTTTTCTTTCCTTCTTGAATTGGGAGGAACTCAAGACTGATTGAGCTTCCAACTTTTTGAAGTCTTTCTTATATCGAATTTGTTCTCATCTGGCAGCAGTAGCAGGCCATAGCAATTTGAAATTGCTTTTAGGTGGAAGCAGAGGAGTAGAACTACGTAGGCAATTGCGATAGGGAACCCTGATTGTATAATTTGTGTGTGTTTTGTTTTTCTTTTTTTTTTTGGTAAACAAAATACCAGATTGATTTACCCAAAAAAACAAAAACAAAATACCAGACTCTCTACTCTATAATCATTTCTTTCATTGCATTATTGCATCGGAATCTACATTTGGACCTACTTCCTCCCTTCTTGCATGCCTGCTGTTGTGTTCTTCAGCATTCTGGTTCTGCATTTGAAAAGCAAAACGAAATTTCCTCACAAGAACTTTTAGATTAGTGGAAACACCCCCTTAGCCTCAAATTTGGTCTTAAAAGTGATTGAAAAATGGCTGCACCGACTTTTTTTAGACATAATTTGGATCAGATGTAAGTTCCCCTATGTTTATAATTATGGACAAGCATAAATTGGTCGATTCAGATCTAGTTATGGGTTTTGGCTCTTCGATCCGATAGGCTTTGTTGACGGATTTTGAGTGGTTCGGTGGAGACGGTGGCGGCATTTGTAGCGGGTATAGTAATGGTCCTTCAGTCTGCGACGGGAACAAGCTCAAGTTGGTTGTGGGTCTAGCGCAAGTTGGTTGTGCGTCTAGGTTGGTGCTGGTCTTGCTTGGCCATTCTACCCACGCTCACGAGTGTGATTGATAGGTCCGGCTCTAGCGTCTAGTTTCATACGGCCTTTTTTTATTTTGTTTTATTTTGTCGTACTCCACTATATTTTCGTATTAATATAACTAGGTTGATTTTGTTCGTAAAAATAGGCCAATGAGAAATTGAAGTACTGCTACTTACCCGGAAACTCGGTCCGAAAGTGAGTGAAAAACGACCACAACATTGTACTGTAGTTACTTGGCAATACTTGGAAAGTTGTACATGCCCTAACTCAAGGATTTGACCAAGTGGGTATAAAAAAGCAATGGATTTGCCGTCTAAAAGGTCGTGAGCTCGAATACTTGAGGTTTGCTCAATCCTTTAACTTCATAACTTCGAAATTAATCACATCTTAACCGGCCCCAAGGGCTTGGCCAAGTGGGTATGAAAAAACAATGGGCTTTCCATCCAAGAGGTCGCAAGTTTTAATATTCCAAACCTTGGGGGCACTGGAGTTTTGTCCGATCCTTAACTTCAAAATCCCAGAATTAATCGAGATGCGCAAGTTGGCTCGGACACCAAGTTCTTAAAAAAAAGGTTATACATGTGTCCTATTCTTTTTTCTTTTTTTCCCAATCGGTTGTGTCCTATTCTTTAAGAAAGTTCAATTGACCAACTCCAGCTAAGAAAACACGCTTGCAAAATCAACTAGAATGGATATCATCCTAATTATCCCACCTTCCTCGGATATTCCCAACCCAAGCTTGTATAAAACTCATGGGTCAAAACTGGCGGTTAATTCTGCCACGTTTCAGCATCCACGGCTGGATTAGCATTGTATGACAAGTTCAAGCATCAATTGGAGCTTAATCCCCACCGTTGATTCTGCCACGTTTTAGCATCGACGGCTGGATTAGCATAGTATGACAACACAAAAGAAAAGTCCACAGCAATGGTGTTTGAAGAATTTGGGAGTCTAAATTATTTGCACCACTATATAAAGAGGTCTGTCCTTCAAACTAAAAAGCACAGAGCAAAATCCCCCTTAATTCCTTCTGCAACCTTTGCAAATATTTTTCAGGTCCTCTACTCCAACACCTACAATGGTGAGTACCAAAATGTGTTTGAAGTCGATCGGAATTTTCGTATTTTATTTCATGGAATGATTCGATACTGATAACAATGGAAGTTTTATTTTCACATCGTACAAAAAAAGTATGTCATGAGTACGTACTAACCTTATGTTATTTTATAGAGCATTGCACTATTGATATTCTTCTTGTAAAGTATTGCTGCGTAAACAAGTATTTTGTACAACATTTCGATACAAAAATGATGATGCCTTTTGTAGTCTAATTTTTTTATATTTTTTAACCGAGACGACCACCATTATGGTTTATAAATTACCTTATGGGGCAGGGATGATGCCTTAAATTCGAGTCAGGGCAAAATTTTATTAAATTTTTTGCATCCCCATGAATCTGAATAAGCTCAAACTGTACTATGATTTGAAATGTGCAATACCCTTGCATTGGTGTTTGGACTAATAAGCTTTTTGTGTGGCTCTGTTATTGAATTGCAAGGCTGGCAATGGCATGCAACAAACTTTCACACTTAAAATTGAGGTATGCCAATATTCGCGCCTTTGAATTTGCATTTATTTTCGGGATCATTGGAGCACTAATACTATCAGTAAATTTTTTTTTATCAGAAAGAGTTTGATCGACGATCAGAGAGAGTCAAGTCTGTGGATTTTCATCCAACAAAGCCATGGTAATAAATTTTTCTTTCTTGGCCACTCCTCTAATGCTACATGTATAGAAATAATGTTTCTTCATCAAATAAGGTGCAATGTGGGAAATTAACATTTGTAGTTAATAGAGCTCATGAATACGGTCTCGATCTTTCAGGATTCTAGCAAGTTTACATTCAGGAAAAGTCTGTATCTGGAACTACCAGTCACAAGTAAGCAATTTGTTTCTCATGTTACCGACAGGGATTCCGAAAGATATCTATGGCTAACTCAAGATTCATCTATTTTTACAGGCCATGGAGAAATCTATCGATGTCACAGAGTCACCAGGTATAAAATCTCTCTGAGTTGTTATGTTTTCCCTCGCCTCTAGTTTATGCATCGGTGTGTGTGTTTTTATCTGCTAAATCAACTTGAGCTGAACATTTTTTCTTCCACTTAACAGTGAGAACGGCGAAATTTGTAGAACGCGAACAATGGATTGTCACAGGATCAGATGACAAGTTTATTCGCGTGTACGATTACAATTCTGCTGAAAAGATTAAAGAATTTGAAGCGCACACGGATTATATCAGGTCTGTGACAGTGCACCCTACCCTGCCATATGTTCTGTCAGCGTCGGATGACAAGCTGATAAAGCTTTGGGATTGGGAGAACGACTGGGCGTGCACTCGGGTATTTGAAGGACATTCCCATTATGTCATGGGAGTGGCATTTGAGCCGAAAAATGCCGTTGTCTTTGCTAGTGCATCACTTGATCGCAGTGTAAAGGTATGCATTTGTCTCGAAAAGTCTGTATTCTATCACAAACAGCCCAATGATCAAAACTCTCAACTATGCTGGGAACCAAGTTGGGCTTTTGACTGCATGCCATAGATTCAGGGCTTGAATTTCCGGGGTTCGAAAAGTTTCTGTTATAGCAAGTACTTGGTCTAAACAAACTGATAAGGGAATAGGCGTTTTTCGGTATGTTTCTCTGCAACTTTAGCATGTTTCTTTGTTTTACAGGTATGGGATCTTGGTTCTCCCAATCCAAGTTTCACTTTGGAGGAACATTCAAAAGGGATAAATTGTGTTAACTTCTTCACAAGTGGTGATAAAACATATATAATCACTGGTTCTGATGATTATGCTGCTAAGGTATGCCATTGAGTCTATATTATTTTTATTTTTTTTGCCTTAGGCCTTGAAGAATTTCATTTCTGTAGGTATGTTTCATTTCTGAAGAATTCCGTTTACTATCTGAACTAAATGTTGTAATTGCATCTCAGGTTTGGGACTACGAGACCGGAGCCTGTGTCCAAACCTTAGAAGGCCACACACACAATGTCACTGCAGTATGTGTTCATCCAGAAGCACCTATAATAGTCACTGGTTCCGAGGATAAGACACTTCGCGTGTGGAATGCAACAAATTTCAGGTACACCGCGTAAACTTTCGTACTGTGTTTAACATATCTGTGCTCATATGATCGCCACAAATTGAGCAAGCACACACTCTGATATATCATATATGTGGTTTGGCTCATTTTGGATTGCAAACTATTACTTGTAGGCTTGAGAACACACTGAACTATGAGCTTGGAAGAGTTTGGGCTATTGGTTGCATGAAAGGTTCACCACAGTAAGTTTTTCAGATTATTTTTGCCACTTTGTAGTATTTTTTACTTACCATTTCAACAGGATTGTAATGGGTACATTTATCCTATGAACAGGATTGTGATTGGTTGTGACGACGGTATGGTTTTGGCAAAAGTCGAGTGTTCTCACAATTGGGATTCTGCGGAGCTTCAAACCAAAGGCGAAGAGAAGGAGGACTAATCTCGACGCTGCTTGATGTTGTATTTGCTGCTGCTGATTGCTCGCCCATGTTTTTCATTTCTAAATGTGTAACTTCGCTGGTATTCCGGTTGGAAGAGAGATAAATGTTGTATGTTTACTTCTGCTTCTCTGTGTTCTGAAGCAACTTATGTATGTACGGTGTATGGTTTGTTTAAGCGAAATAAAAGGCCACTTATTATGCTTTGAGAGTCAAATTCCAGTAGAATAATGTGATTCATGGGTAGCTTCAACGTGGGAAAGGCATAGTGTCAATATCCATTAAAGGTAAATTTGATCTACATAACCAACAAATGGGCATGCAAGAGTCAACGGTCAAATAGAGTGACTTCAGGAACATTGTCTAGTGCAGTTGATTGCCTACCACTCATCTTCTTTAGGAGGCGGAGGTTCGAGCCCCTTTCTAGGTGGTTTGGGGTCAGAGCTATGGATTGTCCTTGCACCTCCTGTGCTAACCTAACACATCCCGTTAACCATATCGTGTGGCAAAAAAAAATAGAGCGACTTCAAAATGATGTTAAGTTTGTTAAGCAATTTTTATTTTCAAACAAAATAGTAGAAATATTTTCCACATTAATGCAACTACAATGAGGGTTAACCAATTGGGGCTAACTAGCAAGTTAGCTACCAATGTACACTCTCAAACAAGATGCTAAATTGTCAAATCTCGTCAAGTACGTGACTTTTCTTTATTGAAATCCTGTAATTATATTCTTACGATATTACTTTTCATCAATTTGATCAATTGAGGGAGAGAAACTTCACAAATTCCTAGGTCGTAAGAAAGTAAATTATTGTGAATTTTTTACCGTTAACGTGAATAGTGGCGGAACCAGAATTTTGAATCGAGGGGGACCAACTTAATAGACATATTTTTATTTACACTTAAACTTGTTAGTATACAATAGAGTTTTTGATTTCCAATATAAGAAACTTGTGCATTATAATTACTCTAGCTTAAAACAGTATGAATTATTTTGTTCCCTTTACTTAGGCTACGACAGTACACATATGCGTGATTGTATGTTTATGAAAAAAATTAAGAAATGAGAATGTAAAATAACCTATTTTTTACTAAATCAAATTAAAATTATTAAGATTATATGAAACTGTTACACTAGTAATATTAATAATAGTCTTTCAAAAATCACGGGGGGTCGGGGCTCGCCCAGCCCCAAGATAGCTCTGCCCTCAAACGTGGATGACTTGTCTTTGAACAGATCGGCCCCAAGATAGCTCTGCTCTTATATGTGGATGATCTGTCTTTGAATAGACCGGGGTGAGGATTCGTCGAGGTGACCATAAGTTGACCCGGACACCAATTAGCGCTATACCAAAAAAGGGAAGGAAAAAAAGAAAAAGAGAAGGAGACTTGTATGGCCCATTTGGTAGTACGATTAGATTAAGTTGTCTTGAGGCAAAGAACGAAATTTATAGAACCTCAAGGGTACTAATGCATCTTACGTAAACCTCAGGGGCGGTTAGTGTAATTTCAGCCCAATCGGTTTTCGTAACTACAAAGCATCTATCAATTGGCAATGCCATCTCCCCCACTGTGCAACTCTCCTCACGTACTCCATTTGCAAACGTTGCTCTGTTACAAAGACAATCTCTCTCTCTCTCTCTCTCTCTCTCCAGAATTGTCTCTCTCTCTAGACGTTGCGCCCGCGCTTTATCACTCTTCAGTTTGTGGGAAATTCGAACGAGGATCGTCTTGCGGCAGCTGAGACTGTCGGTTATTCTACCGCGATCTCACCTGGATCTCACCCGATCCAATCAAAATGGTAAGTCGCTTTGTCCTTCTCGTTATTCCAATCCATTCACGGTTGTGCGTATATTAGATCTGGCGCGAATGTCGTTACTTAATTCGATCTGAACATATATTTCACTCGTTCGAGTTTATGACTGTCACGCAATTGCGTTTTTTTGCGCGTGTTTTTGAATGCTGTGTTTGGAATTATCGGTTTGAGATTTGAATTAACTTGAGATCTAGCGTTAGAATGCGGTACTGATTTTGTTCGTGTGTTTGTCTTGATCTGGTGCAGCCTCTCAGATTGGAGATAAAGGTAATTATAGGATTCTTGTGAATTTGGAAGAATTGTTGAAGTCATTTGTGGATTTAATTTATGAGATTTTGATGTTGTTGACTATTGTTGCTTGATCAGAGAAAACTTGCTCAGAGATCAGAGAGAGTGAAGTCTGTGGATCTGCATCCAACCGAACCATGGTATTTTATTTATTTGCTCGATTAATATGTTTGTTTGTTTATAATGTGAATGGTACTGGCATTTGCCCTCTTTATAGGTCTGGCATAAAAGAATGTATAAACCTACTGGCAAAAACTAATTATCATTGAGTTTATTCAAATCTTGTATTTAAAGATCAGAAAGAGTAAATTTTATGGTCAATTGATATGTTTGTGTGTTAACTTGAGCGGTATCTGTGTGTGCCCTCTTCAGGGGTCCCACGTAAAAGAATGCATACACCTTCTTACGAAAACTAATTAGCATTGAGTTTATTAAAACCTTTTGTGTTAGAGCGGATGGGGTCTTAGAACATGGGAAATCATTTTTGTGATTTTTGTTTAAACGGGTTTGTGGGATTTCTGACGAGCGAGACATGATACTTTGACCTTGCAGGATTCTAGCAAGTTTGTATTCAGGGACTGTTGGCATCTGGAATTACCAGTCTCAGGTATGCAACAGTTCTGCTGTATGCTAGAAAAGAATGTTAAGCTGCCATACATCCCACTGGATAATGATATATGCCTTCTAATGCCTTACAAAATACAATCCCATGTTTCTTGTGACAAACCCGCATGTTTTCCTTTTTCTTTGTATTTCTGAATGTGATTTTCTTTTTTACTTTGATTTGTTGTTGTGGAGTAAATTGAAATCCCGGTAATTACTATTATTCGTAATTTGCAGTTCTTAATTTGCAATTTCGCACCCTTTGCTGGTCAAATATCACTAGGCTAATGAATAATATATTTGAAACACATTTTACCATCAGAAGGAGACCTGGCCAAAGTATATATTGCAATTTGCATAGATGTATAGCACATTCCTCATACGATGTGGATTTGATAGTCTATTACTAAGCTTGCCATTTAAAATAAGCTTATGACAATATGACCTGTTGCTCTAAGTAACAAGTATAATACCGTGGCCGCAGATTCCTACCTTGTTAAACTTAAACACCACTTAAGAGTTGATATAATCCTTTGGTAGGTCTCTCCAGGATGTTAAGCTCCTCGTGCTTGTCTCTCGAGTACCCAAGAACATTATCATATTCATAACATTTGCCCACATGGACCTACCCAACCTCGTCTCTGTGTGGACCCATTTGAGCATCTTTGATCGGGCCCGCGTTACTAGTTGCATGCTTTGTTTCCATTTATAACAATCCGACTGGCTTAGTACGATATCTTCTTCTTCATTCTGCATTCATATTGAAATTGTCCAAACACATTTCTCTTTTGGTGCTAGCCTGATGCCAGTCACAATGACTGTGCCTTGCATGGTGCAATATTGTCTGTTTGAGACTGCACTACCCACCAAGTGATACGGAGAGGTTCATGGGTTCGTAAGCTTGTAACCTTCACCTCCCTCACCTCTTCTCTTTCATATGGTTCTCAAGCTTCAGGGAGCCTTGGCAATCTGGGTCACAGCAAGTGTACTGACGGACATGCAACCCTTGAGCTTAAAAAGTGAAGCTCTGCCATTGCAAATTGGTTGGGATGGTGGAACTTGGTCTCACGAGCCCTCTTGATTGAAATGATCAAATAAAACTTCCATATTCGGCTAAAGAAGATACTTAGGGTACCACTTTTCTCTTGACATTTTGTATTGCATAGAATAGAAGACTTCGGCATTTGTCTCAAACACAGTTGATCCATTTTGTGTTTAGTTAACTTTATAGAGGGGGGCATATCAACTCAAAGGAAGCCAATTTTCATGAGATTTCTTACATAATAACGCTTCAACTTACGTGCTCTATTTTTTTGAAGATATATTTATGTCAGCACATTTGGCTAAAATGCTCACAGTTTCTCTTTTGAAGCATTTTTTACTAGTTCCAATGTTGTCATGAGAGGTCTTTTCACATACTCAATCGTTTTGAAGGCCTTGCGGGCGAGCATGTCCTAGATCACTCTGTAGCTGGTGGCTAATTTTATTTTAGCCTTTCGTGTGATACGTGCTATTTCTGTTGACAGACAGCGGACATGGTTGTATTGGCAGCCTTTTCTGTGCTGCCTGCTATTTCTGTCGACAGACACCGGATATTGTTGTATTTGCTATATTAGGGAATTGAAATGTTCTTTAAGTCTAAGAATTTAGACTCCCCGTCACACCCCAAAGCCACAAGGAACAGTAAAGTTATGAGGACTTCTATTTAGTTGTAGTAATTTTCTGATCATTTGATGCTAATTTAACTTTCTTTTTCTATTCTCAGACTATGGTGAAGTCTTTTGAGGTGACCGAGTTACCAGGTATGCGACTCACATTTCACATTATTTATTTGTTTGGTCAACTGGTACATTTTTCTTGCATTTTTCGCCTTGATGCGGTCTTTTCTTGTTCTCTGATTTCTACTCTGTGGATTTGCAGTTAGATCTGCCAAGTTCATTGCACGCAAACAGTGGGTCGTTGCTGGTGCTGATGACATGTTTATTCGTGTATACAACTACAATACGATGGACAAGGTCAAAGTATTTGAGGCACACACTGATTATATTAGGTGTGTGGCTGTTCATCCTACCCTACCTTATGTGTTGTCATCATCTGATGACATGCTTATAAAGCTTTGGGATTGGGACAAGGGCTGGTTGTGTACTCAAATTTTTGAGGGTCATTCCCATTATGTTATGCAAGTCACATTTAATCCGAAAGATACCAACACATTCGCTAGTGCATCTCTGGATCGCACCATAAAAGTAAGGGTTGAATTTTCTATCTGAGCAGCGATGCCTGTATGATTTGGTAGAACCCTGTTAGTGATAATCCCTCACTGTGAGTTCTTTTTCTTTTGTTCTTGTTCTCTTTCCAGATTTGGAATCTGGGCTCCCCTGACCCAAATTTTACATTGGATGCACATTTGAAAGGTGTAAACTGTGTTGATTACTTCACAGGTGGTGATAAGCCTTATCTTATAACTGGTTCTGATGACCACACAGCAAAGGTTTGCCTCATATTTTCCTCTCTCCTCTTCCTTCCTAAGTTCGTACATATGCAATTTGAAAAGTATTCGTGGCTATATTCATTGAAATAGGTGTGGGACTACCAAACCAAAAGCTGTGTCCAGACACTAGAAGGCCACACTCACAATGTTTCTGCTGTTTGTTTTCACCCTGAACTTCCCATTATACTTACTGGTTCTGAGGATGGTACTGTTCGTATATGGCATGCTACCACTTATAGGTAAGTTTATGCTAAAACTTTCTTATTAGTTATTACCAACATTTGAATATGTAGACTTTCCTCAAACCTTGCTCTCTTATTGCTTTCAAGCACGATAGGACTTTATCGTATGGCACACTAGGTAAACATCCAACAAAATATACGACATGGGTGGCCATTTAGTTAACTTGTTTTACTGATTTCAGTATAGCAGTTATTATTAGAAAAAGTTGAATTCAGACTGCATAATTATTATTTGCATTTATACTATTTTGATTGATGTGTAGACTTGAGAACACGCTGAACTATGGTCTTGAAAGAGTTTGGGCAATTGGACATATGAGAGGTTCTCGCCGGTAAGTGGTACTTGTTTAATTCTTACTTTTAATCCATTTCTTTTTTCTTTTTTGTGGGGGTGGAGGTTTGATGTCCGTCTTAGGTCACGGAGTATTGGGTAGTTATTTGTCTTACTAAAAGGTTTATGAGCTTTGGTGTCCCGTGGATGTGAAAAACTGGGAGATAAGTCATGCAAGGTATAAAAGATCATTCAATCCCATGAGTAGCCAACAATTGAAGGTTGGAACAAGACGTGATTGAACTGAGTTATTTCTTGACTTGAATAGAACATTACAATTTATTTGTTGCATCTATCCTTGGGTGTGTTTAACTCTTAACTGGCTGCGACCTCGTCTTCTATTGCGGTCGTACTCTTTTACAGGATTGTAATTGGCTATGATGAAGGAACTATTATGGTAAAAATTGGTCGAGAAGAACCCGTAGCTAGCATGGACAATAGCGGGAAAATCATATGGGCTAAGCATAATGAAATACAGACTGTTAACATCAAGAGTGTTGGAGCAGATTATGAGGTTTAATTCAATTGCATTCTCATCTTTTGAACATCCTTATATCTGGAATGACATCTTTTTTACTTCAGGTGTTGTTTAAATCCATTGTTCCCTTTTTCTTGTCAGGTTAATGATGGAGAAAGATTACCTTTGGCAGTGAAGGAGTTAGGGACCTGTGATCTTTACCCACAAGTGAGTTGGCCTTCTTTGGAAGTACTTGATATTCTCTCGTCTGGCTTGTGATGAGTTAATTTTTATACTTGTGTGGTGGTCTTCTTGTGGATGATGTCTCGGTTCTATTTGATTTGCAATGCAAATACTTATCATGCAAAGATGTCTACTAGATTAACTTTCATGATGTTCATTTGTGATCACATAATAAGAGTTAGCTGGTCGTGCTTTAGGTGTTTGACTACTTTTATGCTTAATGTACATTTTGCCGGTCATTCTTGTTGTCCTGACGGGAGAGAGTTAATCCATAAACTAGTTTGTACTTTGTCGTCTATTTGCAATTTTCTTTTGATGAAAATATCATTGTAGTAAGCAATGTTCTAAATGGCGCTTGGCGCTAGTAGGGCGGAGACCCACCTCCAAGCGCCGAGCTACCTAGGCGGCGCCAAGCATTTCGGCCTTTTTTTTTTTAAAACAAACCATTATCCAATCAAATTATATTCTATGTATCCATAATGCAAGTTCAAAGTTTTACATAACCATAATGCAAAGTTTAATGTTCAAACTTCAAAGTACAAACCCAAATGAAATTAAGTAGTAGCAACTAGCAATTAAGTTGAATAAGACAATAAGTAGAAATAAACGAGATTGGAGTGTTGAATGGGGATGTAAATGTAATTGTAATATATATAGATATGATCTTGTAAAATTACATAATAAGCCCTTTTAGTTTTTGTACTTTTAATCCTAGCCCTTTTATGTTAATAGTATACAATTTAGGCCTCCAAAGACGCCGCCGAGCCCGCCAAGGTCCGCCAAACCCTCCAAGGCCGCCAAACCCTGCCAAATCTCCCTGGGCGCCAAATCAAACGCCAAGGGGTATTGGCGTGGCGGCGAGGTACCTCCAAGCGCCTAGAAGGCCTCGGCGGCCGCCATTTAGAACACTGGTAGTAAGACGGTGTGTAGTTGTCTGTTCGGAGTAATATATGGTGCTCTCCTGTTTTTATATGCAAAATGAAACTCATAGATGATTTGCAGAACTTGAACTATGTTTGAGAAATGTAAAAAGTC
>BPLS01031751.1:88381-98381 GCA_019656275.1 Rhododendron kiyosumense | reverse complement strand
CAAATGTTGTAGTTGAAATGTGGCATTTATGTCCTTACCATCCTCAATTCCATTTTAGGGGTACTTATCCTCCAGCGGAAGAATATGTCAAGTATACCGATAGATCACATGTTAACCTCGTCGAGGCATTCAGAAATATGCAAATAGATGAAGACACGCCACTTGAAAATGGAGGCTTGGATCACGAGGTAACTTCGAGTTTGGATAGAGATTTATGGTTCTCTTTTCCTTCAAGTATATATTTCATTAGCCTTTTTAGAACTTTCATTCCGTATGTAAAACAATGCAATTACCTCATCTTGACTTCAAAAATTGTGATGTTGAGCTTTGCTGTCTTAAGTTGTTAATATTTTAGATTCAGACTTATCCGAATTGTGAATTGCCCTCTGTTGGATTTGCTTCCCCCTGGACATGTGAATCTGGCTCTACGACACTGTAGATGATTTTAGCATTCATATCTGGGCAAAGG
This sequence comes from Rhododendron kiyosumense, assembly GCA_019656275.1. Classification (NCBI taxonomy): domain Eukaryota; kingdom Viridiplantae; phylum Streptophyta; class Magnoliopsida; order Ericales; family Ericaceae; genus Rhododendron; species Rhododendron kiyosumense. The sequence continues at coordinate 97,912 of BPLS01031751.1, read as the reverse complement.
CCTTTGTCTTTCTTGTGGTTAACTCAACCATATAAATTATTAACGTGGAATTTTCTTCCCTTTATCAGGTTGAGGAAGAGGATGAAGAAGAAGAGGCACTAGATGAAGGGCAAGAAGAGGGACAAGAAGAGGCACTAGACGAAGGGCAAGAAGAGGCTGTAGTGGTTGATGCCGACTCAACAGATGGCTCCGTACTCGTTAACGGTAACGACGAAGAGTGGGGTACGAATAATGAAGGAAACCCGTCAGCGTAAAAGCAATTGGTTAGGCCAGTGTGAAAATCCTAATTTTGTCACTGGTGAATAATTAATTTCTCTAATATGCCATTTTTGACTCTTGTTCTTATCAAAACTTGGCGTCTGTTTTATTTTGAAATCCTGTTTCACGTAACGCATACAAGATTGCATGTGGTTTGTACCATAGAATTAATGATTTAAGTTGAACTTGATTGGCAATCCCCATTGCAATTATTTGTCTTTGGTCTATTTTGTCCTTGACTTGGTTATATTATTGTGCATGTGAATTATGTAGTCCCCCCATTGTGGTTATTGTAACAAAGATCACCCCCAGAAATTATGTTTAACTGCACTATTGCAATTTTTCTGAAAGAAACATAAAAATCCATCATTAGTCACTATAACATCACAAAACACATTATTGGCCCGGCATTAGTCCTGAGGATTGGATTGGTTGTTTCTTCTCATACCCAGTCATATATTGGCAATAGTTGGGTAGCTGTGGCTTGCATCCTAGAATCATAAAAGCCCTTGCTGTGCCATTTCTAGAGCAACGTGGGTTTGATCTGTGTTTATATAGGGGCCTGGTTTCGGTTTCTAATACCCTATTTAGCTTGCAATTAAATGCATTTTTTTTATGCTTTTTATTTTCTTTGACCTGTTTCTGTCACTGTTTTCACTTTAAGGGTTTTCTCCTCTTTGTTTTGCAGTTTGATGCAGTTCATCACATCTATTAACTTCATTGTGGTGTTGTGTCTGAATTCTTTTTGTGCTCTTTTTTGCTGTTTTGCAGTGCTAACACCGCGTCATGGGGGCCAGTGAAGACAGTCGGTCCCTGTTGTATCAATCTCGTTTGCTAAGGTTTGAACACAATTGCTGCTTGAAAGGGATTATTCTTTTTTCATTACTTAAATACAAAAACCATCTTTTGCATGCATCCTTAATGAGGATTGGGATCATTAACATGTATTAGAAAATGCAGTGGATATTTCCGCTGTATCCTTTGCATGAGAGTATATTCCGCACTGTTGTTGAGATCCATGACCGTGGTGTTGGATACTCTCTTCAATCTAGGAGGCCTCATTTCCCTATGTCGATCATTCGGAGGATATATTTATCTCTTAAATTGGTCCATTCAGGAAATATAAAGACTGCATATACATTTTGGAATGGGAGCTTTTAGGTTTTCTCAGATGACACCACGATGCCTAGTAGCGTCACATAAGATTACATGATAATATGCATTTGAAGAATGTTGATGAGGATTTCAGATGGGGTATTGGAACGCTCCTTTTTTTGGTCGTTCGATTCTGGTGGTATGTACCTGACTATAGAAGATTAGAGTTGTGGAAAACAAGTTTGTTTCATTAAATTACTCCATCTTTGCTGACTAGAAACTCGACTGCCAATGTACAGGTCTTCTGAGAGTTGGAAGATTAAGTGCATGTTTGGTTATCATTATTCATTTGCAGAAATGCTACTGGTACAGCAAGTGTTTTGTGTCCAAATCAGACACAAGATTTAGACACAGAATAAGCACATAAACAATGATAACCAAACGCGCCCAAAATCTTTAGGAGTTGAGAATGCAATTTTTATTGAGTTCTTGGTGCAAAATGGATTTTACTGGAATAAGACAGCAAGTGATATCTACCGGCTGAATAATTTCCACACGATTTTCTCGGACTTGCCTCGTCAATCGTGGCATTTGTTTCCCCGTTTCATGATATATATACTTATTTGTTTGTCTATTTTCTGTTTCTCTCTAGGTTTGCCTGAAAAAAGATGATTACGGGACCAGTTGTCACACTGCTGTGGTTGATGTTGTAGCACGAGGAATTTTGTCATGGGCATGTGTTATAGACAAGTCCCTTTATTTTTATAGTTATTCATTTACTTGCTCCTGGTAGTTGTTCTAGCATTATTCTTTGAGGCCAATTTTTTACCCGTCGAAAATTTACGTGCCATTGTGAATGTAGAATGATTTATACGGTGAATGATGATAATGATTACAGTTCATCCCAACCCTTATAAATTTTCAGGTATAAGCATATTTGTTTCTAATAACTAGGGGGTTACAAACCCGACTGGACCGAAAAAAATTGAAAAAACCGACTGTTCGGTTCGGTCGTCGGTCGGGGTGGCGGCAGAAATTTTTTGGTTTAGGGTGGACCGAACCGACAGGACCGACCGTTCGGTCTTCGGTCGGGGTGGTGGCAGAAAATTTTGGGTTCAAGGTGGACCGAACCACCCTGAATCGAAATTAGACCGAACCGACTCATTATGTGTTTTATATATTTCAGATTAATCTTGAATGTTTATTTAAATTTTGACCGTCTATTGAAAACCGTAAATCCCCTCTTATCTCCAACTCTCATCTCGTCTCAGAGAATAAGAGATCACGCAGCTGGCAACCTAGCTCCAGAGCTCCTCTCCCCCCTCGTAACACCCCTACTCTCTGTGTTTTCTCGTTTGCATCGATTTTCTTGTGTGGAGCCCCTCCCTCTGTCTCCTCCCTCTCTCTCTCTCCTCTCTACAAAACAGTGGAGAGGAGGAAGAACAAGATAGAGCAAAGGGTGCACAGCTCCATTTATGAATCGGTGTCATTGACAAGGTTAACTCTGGTATAATTTTCTTTCTGGGTTTGGTCCATTTCGTTTGATTTCCGTGCAATTTGTGATTTCCTTCTCAATCCATGATGTAATAGCTTCTGGTCCATTTCCTTCTCAATTTGTGATTCCCCCTCTCTCTAGTTCATTTCGTTGGATTTCCTCTGTTGACAAGACCGAATTCTCTGATCGGACCAAATCCATTCCGAACCGATCCAAACCGAAATTTGCCGGTCGGAATCGGTTCCGGAATTACATACCCCAAACCTGATTGATTTCCGGCAAAACCACCCCGAACCGAACCGACCCGACCAAATAACACCCCTGCTAATAACACCGTCTTTTGGAGTTTCCTCTTTCCCCTGCTGCAAAATTGGTTGGATTTGAAACACATTTACTGGGTTGTTTGTCTCCATTTCTATGGACATTTGAAGTAACGCGATGAAGTTCTTGCAATACTTGTGTGGTAATAAGAATTTTGTATACATTACTACCCGCAATTATGCAACCATGCAAGGTAGCTCGCATATCCATTTTGTGTTGTAAAATGAAAAAACTAACGGTGCGTTTGGGACTTGAGAAAAACAACAGGAAAAAAAAAGAAAAGAAAAGAAACTGGGAGGAAATTTTGACCTTGCACAAAACTTCAATTCCCTTTTCTCTCAAAGCCGAACAGTGGAAGAAAAAATTTGTTAACTTTCTCTTTTTTTTTTTCTTTTTTCTTTTTCCTTTTGATAAGTTCCAAACAAACTCTAAAGTGGGCCAATTCAATAAACGTTCATTTAACCAATGTGCTTGTAGCCCAGCAGTTATCTCTTAGTTGTCACACAAGGGAGGTTATGGTTCGAGTCTCGTCAAAGGTGTTTGGAATTCATGTCCATGGACAGCTTCTAAACCTTACGTGGACTAACCTATTAACTTCCCTGCCAATCTTTCTCGCTAATTCCTGCGGATATATATAATATTGGAAAAAAAAATCACTTGAAAAAAAAATCACTTGAACCGGGTTCCGGCCCTGCCCAAGACGGTAATGGTATAAGATTGAACCGGATCGACGCATTCCGCTATCTGAAACGAAGTTCTAGGGTTTGTAAAGACAGTTCAGTCGTTACTTACTTGATTGGAAGCCACATGTTCTGATTCTGCACAACAGTTCAATTCCTTTCCCCAGGTCCCCTCTCTCTCTCTCTCTAAGTGTTTATATATGTATGTATAGGTGGAAATATAATCTTCATGTGGTGCCAGATCTTCTGTTTCATCGTTCTTTTACAACCCGTTCTGTTTCTTTGTGCCTTCAATTTGAGATAGACTGAAATTGACTGATTCTGGGTCATTTTAGTAAAGCGAAGTAATTGTGTTTGAAGTAGCAGCTGTTGTTGCTTCCTTAATTAGTTTGTTGATTCGAAGAAAGTGGCATTAGGGTTTAATGTGAAACTATAACGTGTGGACTTTAGAGTGCGCATATGATACCACTTCTGTTCCGAAAGATTGCTGCGGGAGCTGAAAAATGATGCAGTTTTGTCGGAAAAAGTCACTTTTTGTTGCTAGTTACTCAAAATAATGAGTTCTTAAAATTTAGGAGTACAAAATAATTGAGATTTTCTTTATAAAAATGTGTTTTTTTCCGATCTCTTTTTTCAGACTCGACAATCTTTTTGAGACGGAGGGGGTACGTATTTGATATTTTGTGCTACTTTTCTTCCCTTTTGTATTGGAAGTACTTATACTATGTTCGCTTCCGCTCTTTTGTTCAGTAGAAGTGTAGAACGGAATTTAGGTAAGAATTTGAGGATTTTCAGTTCCATTTAACGAATTCCTATATAGGTGTCTGTGAGATCTGTAGATTCAATGGTTCCATTCTGGTCGTTCCATTAGTTGCCCATTGACCCTTAACCTGGTTTCTAATCCGGTTGATTTTCTTAATAGCTCATTTGTTCTAATCTAATGTGAGATAAATCTCACACTTTACAGCTAACTCAATGTATTTCTAAGCACTTTCAGATTATGTTTCAGTCAAAGGCAAGAATAGGTAATTATAATTATAGACTCCAGTAAACCATATGGGATTTGATGATAAATGTGCTATTAAATTATTCGTTTCGCGATATTTTCGCATCGTAATTGTTACTAAGTGCTATTAGCAATTTTTAATTCTTCATTTGTAATTTGTTGGAGCTGGAGGTGGGTTGTCACTCGTCACCCTCTCCAAAACACCAAGTAAATGAAAAATTCTTTATACATATGCTGGTAGTGTCTACTATTGTAGGACGCCTGTATAGTCTATTTTGATTGGAAAATAGCTGATTGATCTAATTGATGAGTATGAATCCATTAACATATCTACTGATATTTCTGTCTTTTTGAATCTGTACCATTTGTGCTTCCGTTAGTCTTTTCTTTTCTGGTTTTAGGGAAACTTGACTTTCGTGAGCGCTGCTATTGGTCATGTCTGTTGGTGTTTTTTGTTCTTTTTTCCTGTGGAAAATAACATTCTTTCCTTTGTTGAGAGGACAGGTCACAGATCAGTTTATTTTCGGCTTCTGAATGGGGGATCCAGAAAATAACATCCCACCTTCAAAGAAGAGGGCAGCTGGAAGGGAACTATCACGAGATAACCCTGGTCTGGATGACGATGAAGAGTCTTCTGAACTAGAGACTGGGACTTTCAAGAAGGCTAGTGAGGAGGTGCTGGCAAATAGAAGAATTGTCAAAGTTCGTCGGAATCAACCATCGTCGACCCCGTCAATCCCTTCTTCTAACCCTTTCGCCGGGATTCGCTTGGTTCCTTCCACCAATCCGAAAGTGGAAAATGATAAAAAAGTTTTAGAAGATGTTGACGGAAAGAAAAATGAGTACAAAGAATCAGTTTCAGAAAACAAGGTCGATGAGGCAGGTGCAGAGCCTGTTGTATGCGAGAGGGAACCTGATAAGGTGGGTGAGGAGGGCGGCAAAGCAGGACTTGCATATGAGAAGGCAACAGAAGGGGATAAAACTGAGAATGAAGATAACAAAGGCACTGAGGGTACTATGACAGAGAGCAAGGAGAAAACAGACCATGGTGGTGACGATATAGAAAAAGAAGCGGAAGCTGCATCCTTAAGTTCCTTTCACCAACTTTCAAGCACCCAAAACGCCTTCACAGGACTAACCGGAACTGGGTTCTCCTCTTCTACGTTCTCTTTTGGATCAATTCCTAAAGAAGGATCTCCACCAGGTTCTGGTTCCTACCCTACTTTTGGGTTGAGTCTTCCTAATAATGGAAATTCTTCCCTCTTTGGCACAACAGGGGTTTCCCTTGGTACTAAAAGTGAGGGAAGTGGAATCCCCTCAATGCAGGAGGTTGCGGTTGAAACAGGGGAAGAGAATGAAAACGTCGTTTTTACAGCTGATTCTGTGCTATTTGAGTTTGTCGAAGGCGGTTGGAAGGAGCGAGGGAAGGGCGAACTCAAGGTGAATGTCCTGACCAACGAAAAGGGGAAAGCCAGACTCGTAATGAGAGCTAGAGGAAACTACAGGTTGATTTTAAATGCAAGCCTATACCCGGATATGAAGCTGACTAGTATGGAAAAGAGAGGCATCACTTTTGCCTGCATGAATAGTGCTGTTGAAGGAAAGGGAGATCTCTCTACATTTGCTTTGAAGTTTAAGGATGCTTCCATTGTTGAAGAGTTTCGTGTTGCTGTCACGGAACATAAAGGCAAAACAGCTACCGTTTTGAAAACACCTGAAAATTCTCCCAAGGAGTCAGATGATTGAAAGCTGTCCAAGTTAGTTGATAGAGAACTGTTTTTTCTCTCATAATGTTACTTCCGACATCTGTTTCCTTTTCTTGCGGTGGAGGAAGTAGACGGAGGATGTTGTTTGGGGTTGGTAACTTCTATGGCCTATAAAGAACAGTTAGCAGAGTCGTATCCATTTTGTTGTTGTTTTTACCCAGTAGACTTGTTCAAATTCTGGGTAAATCCTGGCGTCGGGTCGAAGTTTCTACTTTGTAGCTCGAAAGACATGGAAATCGCCAAACATAGCTTTCGAGTTGTCTGATAAATCTTGAGTTATACATGAAATTCCTGTCTTTATGTTATCGTCATAGATGTATTTGTTTTCAAACTTTATTTTTGGAGCAGGTTGATGAAGTTAAGAACTTAAGAACAGTCCGATGTGCTACACTCTCTGGATTGGGCTTTAATATGCTTTCACATGCTTAGGTCTTCTGCAGGAAATATGTGGATGTCCATGGCATATTGCATGTGTACTATCCTATCTGAAGTCTGTGTTTGGATCTTCGTTGTTTAGAGTGTTTTGCCAAGCGAGGAAAAAAAGATTGAGAAAAGATGTTTAAACATATCCATGTCTTTTCTCTTTCTTTTCTTGTTCATCGCTGTTGTCATCACTGCTTCACGAAGACAAGATTTGAACGCATTTTTTAGTTCAAATTTCAGATACCAGGTCCACACAAGATGAAGCATTCATCGGATCCATGAAGGATATATTGACATTAAACATTGCCTTTCCAGCTACATATGTTGCTCATATTTTGTGATAGGACTAAAGTAGGAAGTTAGGAACCACTTGGACTATTTGGCGTTGCAGTCGTGGTTGCAACTGTTTGCACAGACTTCAAATTCCTTCGAATCTGCAACAATAACAAATCGCATGAGAATCATACAGTGCAACAATTTGGTTGAATCGATTGTATAGCCAGGTTTCGGTGTTACATATATAGGCACTTGTGTTACCTGGTGCAAATTTGGAACACTTGTGTTTTGCACAGTTGAAAGCGCATTTATGGCTTCAGAAACAACCCCTGCACTGCACTTAGCTTTGCACTTGTTAAAGCACCAGGGAAGAACATAACAGCGTCTGAAATAACATGCAAAGCATTTCTTCCGACATGCCGAAACGCAGGGGCTTTCATTTACTGTCTGATCATCGGCTGCTGCGTCCGCCACGAGTGCTTGAGCTACTGGTAGTATTATGATCAATCCCATCCAAATTTCCGCAACACATGATAATCTCCTACCTTGATTTCCAGCCATCTCTCTCTCTCTCTCTCTCTCTCTCTCTCTCTTCTGTAGAGAACTTGTGTGTTTTAAATTTCATGCATATTGCATAGGTATCCTTATTTATAGGCTATATAGCTAGTTAAGGAAGTGAGCATTATTTATATTTATTTTCACCGGTCAGGAGTGTCGGGACTAGCTTATGCACACCTCAACTAATTCCTTTGCTGGTCAGGTCACAGGCAGGCCATCAATGGCAGGACTAGGAAATTCACAAAAAATTACTTTCTTGTGGCTTGCCCCAAGAATCGAACAATTATCAATTGTATAGGGAGCAAACTCACAAACCAAATAGACTAATCCTTAGGGCTAAGCATTAATTGAGTGATAATCTCCTAGTGATTGCATGAATAAGATTTAAGCATTACTGAAATCCTTTTGGATTTTAGTTACGCTTTTACCTCTTAAAAGGATTTCAGTTACGCTTTTACCTCTTTGTTATTTATCTGAAGTACTAGAGGATCCAGAAGTAAAATGGATATGGACTTGTTCGAAAAAAGTCAACTACAAAGAACAAAAAAGTACCAGTAATGCTACGTACCCCCGAAACTTCAAGGTAAGGACATTTTCTCTTTTGCGACTTGACAACAAAAGATTGTCAAGTTTTGAATTTAAAATATCTAAGTTTATAATTCATCGATACTTTTTTTTAAATGTTCGTAAGCTGATACAGACATCTATGATCGTTGAAAAAAAGAAGCTATGGTACCCGTTACCAACATCAAGAAGTATTGCACCGTTACGCCATACTATTATCTTTAGGGAACCTCCGCAACTATATCGGGACCAAAGTTAAGGTCTCTCCATGCGTGGATGTTGTGAGGAGTATTTTCAGCCACAACAAAAAAGGTATGGAGACTTGAACCTGAGTATTGTCCAATTAAATTCAAGTTTTCAACCACTGAAAGGACCATCGTTGGTTTTTGTAGTGTACTAACGTTTTTAGTTACTGCCCTATTCATTACCGGTATGATTATTTTTCGGGAAAAAAAAAAACTAACAAGTATGATTTTATTTACTTTTTGTCCTTAAAATGGTAGACACGAATGAAAGTTTAAAACACCCCCCACAAGTATATGTCCTAAAGTATTCTCTTTTTGTTTCGGAATATGTATGAAACTTTGGAAAAGAAAAAGTAAGAGTAAAAGAGTTGAGAAACAATGAGAAAATTAACTGTTTAGTTTCACGGCTGTTAAAATAGAAAGAAAGAAAATTGAGAAAAATAACTTCTCATCAATCATACATGGGTATGAGGTCAACTCTAAGGTGTGTGAATTCCACACCAATGTACGGTGAGAAAGGCCCCAAAAGCATTGCAGTCTGCAGCATAATCGAATAATCTCTTGTTTGGTATAGGGTTTGAGGGAAGAATTTGTACAACTTTTAGTGTTTAATTGAGATTAAGATAAATTCCAAAGTCTTTATGATAATTTAACCGATATTCTAGGAGGTAATTCGAAATGATCCTTATTCAATTTGATAATGGAAATGACTTTTATTGGCCTTTTGGGGGAAAAATTGCACACACTATGCGGTTACGGTCCAACTTGTTCCGACCCAATTTCGCATTCATTTTAATGATCGATTTCCTTCACATCCTAATGCTCACTATAAGTACGGTAGTGA
>BPLS01031751.1:52600-73546 GCA_019656275.1 Rhododendron kiyosumense | reverse complement strand
TTGCGCACGGTCACGTTGTTGTTATGGCACGCGTACAGCCGCGAATCACCACCCTCCACGCAAGTCGTCGGACACGTGGCTGTTTCTAAGAAGTTGTCTTGTACCGGGTCCCACTGCCAAGTGGCCACATCGAACGCTTGGGCATCTCGCTGGAAACTGCCTTGGCTCTCCGTGGGGTACCCACCGATGACATGGAACTTGCCATTGTGGAAAACACCTTTACACTCCTCTCGTGATTTCGCCATGTCCGGCAATTGGATCCATTCATCTTTTACCACATCATATGCCAATGCAGATTTCAAAGCGTTCTTGTCCTCATCATGACCACCTGCAATGTACACCATCTGGACATAATCTGAATCGCACCCAGAGAATAATCTTCGCCCACCTGGCATATCGGTTCCACAACGCCATGTGCCAGAGAGGAAGTTGTAAATAAATACCGAATTAGAGACTTGCCACGAGAATGGGTCGCAACCACCTATCACCACAAGCTCCGATCCGACCCCGACAAGGTGGCAAAACATTGGTATCCCATCAGAAAACCTTGGCACCGGCGGCAACTCAGACCAATACCCAATTTCTGGCTCGCAAATAGCAAGCCGATAAAAAGGAGGCCTTGAAAGCATTGCAAGGTGGGCGGTCCGGGTCGGGTATATCCAAGCTTGTGCAACCACTATGACCGATCGGGCCAATCCAGCCTGCTTCCGACTCCGGCGAAACTCTGGTAGCTGAATCTCGGCCTTCCAACCTTTGCATACCGCGGAGCCAACGGAGATTTGATTGAAAGGAATGCGAATAAGACATTCAAGGGCGACGTTGTTTGGTAGGCCCGGAATGAGTTCCATGGGAGAGTTCAAGAACCAAAGAAGGGAACTAAGATTGGGAAGGCAGTTTCCAAACTTGAGAGAGAGAGAGAGAGAGAGAGAGAGAGAGAGAGAGTTGGGGTGTGAAACAAGGTCAAGAATGTGTACATATATAAAGAGATTGCTTGGAGATAAACTCTGCATAAATGCTGTGCTGCGGGGAATATTATTAATGGAGAGAGGCAGATTCCTGTGGCTAAGACCATAGGAAAAGGAATGGCCATTGCAAATAATATTTTTTTTTTTGTCCTTATTCAAATTTTTTTAGTATTTGTTAGTTTTTCGTCAACTTTTTGTAGACTATTGCTTCGTCATAACAGGAGTAATCGAAAAAGTACGAAATAATGATCGAAACCCAAATTATTTTGAATAAAGACGAAAAAATTGGCTTATTTTTGTCTTCATTTAAAAAATTTAGGTTTCGATCATAATTTTTTACATTTTAGATTTCTCTCATCAAGAGAAATAAATAATCTACAAAAAGTTAACAAAAAAAAAAACAAATACAAAAAAAATTTAAATGAAGACAAAAAAACAAGCCATTTATTTAGCCGAACAATTTAGTACCAAAGGAGATTCCCATGTGCCTGCTAACATATAATTGAGCAAACATACTGTGTATTTTTTTAAAAAATGGTTCGTTACTGTTAAAGTCAATGTCGTGGTAGAAAAAAAATACCACTTGGTTTCAAAGTTAATGTCGTACTTTTGCTTGATTCTGACCAAGAAGTTGTTGCAATAATTTTTTAGTTTTGTCCTCATTAAAAAAAATCTGCATATGTACATTGCGACATATTTTTATGCATTATGCGTTCGTTTCGACGAGAAGAATCGAAAAAATAAAAAATTATGACATCTACACAAATATTTGGGTAAATATTCAAGAAAAATTAAAAAAAGTCGGCTTTTCTGGTTTTTCTTGATATTTACTCCATTCATCCCATTTTCATTGTTCATTATTGAATTGCGTGCCATTTTTTAATTACATATATCTTTCAATATAAAATGTTTTCATAATTTTAAAAACTTTATATTATTGAACTAATCGAGATCTATCAAATAAGATCCATATTGCATATTTTTCAAGATCTACACTAAAAGATAGAGGCAAAAGACATAAAAAAAAGACAAACAGAATAATGAATAATGAAAATGAGACGGAGGGAGTATTTCACAAAATACTTGTGTGGAAGTCATAATTTTTTATTTTTTCGATTTTTCTCGTCAAGATTGGCGCAAAATTAACGCACATGATTTTTTTTGGACGAGAACAAAACCAAGTTTTTTATTTTTTTATTTTTAGGAACACACAAACTAACGTACTAATTACTATCCAACTGGTGAACGCCAAGTGGCACGTTGGGTGTGGGTTTCAGAGACAACTGGCCGACAGATCCAAATCACCGCTTCCGTAAGCTTCTTATGTTAATATGCTAATTGTGTCATCTCCATTCCAAATTCTTTTCAATTAAACCAAACCCACCGCATTAATTTGTCCGCATTAGTGGCGTCTCCATGAATTTCCATCAAACTAGTCAATATGAAGCGCAAAGTCTATCGGTTCGGTTTGGGGTGGATTTGCCGAAAACCGATCGGATTCCGGGTATATAATTTTGGAACCGATCCCAACCGGTATTAATTTCGGTTCGATTCGATTCGGAGTGGATTCGGTCCGGTCGGGGAATTCGGTCGGACTGAATTAGGCTAGTTGGGCCAAACATGAAAAATTAAAAATGGGCCAATTAAAAATTAAAAAACCCAACTTGCCCAAGTGATCCAAAAGAAGGTAGTCATAGGACGGAGGCGCCTGATCTGGAATTCTCCATCAAACTAGTGCATGATTAGAAACACAAGGGAGACTCCCTCGAGTTTAGGGCAGTAACAGACCCTTCCCGAACTATCTGTACCTAATACATCTGGGCTTTACTACCCCTGGGACCAACTTTGAAAAAATGGGACTGCTGGCTAGAGGCTGAAAATTGAGAAACAACCCTACCACTGACTTTCATCTGCCAAAGAAAGAAGAAAAGGGAAAGCTTGACAGAAAATAAATCAAGGGAAATGCTCGACTTCTTAGAATCTTGTTTAGGTAAAAACTCATCATCAAAAGAATAGTTAGTACTTGAGAAAATGGTCCAAAATTGACTCATTCATGGTTCTTATTAGTGTAGACAGATTTGAGCCCAACATGCTAGCTGCACTGAAATTAATAGAAAACATTTTTTCATAACCAATATTCGGATAAGTTTGAGTGCATCTCAACTGATCCTGGAGTTATGGAGTTACGTAACGACCAAAGCCATCTCAAAGAAAATATGCAGTTCCTCCTTAATGCTCATGGAGTTACGTACCGACCAAAGTCATCTCAAAGAAAACATGCAGTTCCTCCTTAATGCTAATTATATAAAATGAAATATGCATCTCTTCAGTTTTGAATTCAAGCAAATTATATTGCAGGGATAATTGATAATGTCACGGTTAATTTGTCAACTTCACGTCAATACAACGTGGGGAGAGTAAATCTTAAAAGTAACATGTGATTCTACATAGGGAGAAATGTAAAATTCGCGATAAGTCTCTTTCGTCATTCCTAGGGTCTTCTTTTTCTGCCTATGCCCTGTCCTAGCTTGGTCCTCCTCACCCTCTAAGCCTAAGATGAGTCTCCCTGAAACATAACCAAATATGAGCATTTCTAGTTACTGCTAAAAAAAGAACCGAAGACTGAAGATCATGCATTACGCGAGAAAGAATGTAAAATGGTGAAGGTATATGTAGTCGATAATAATTTCACTTCGTCACTTTAGTCCCCTGGTGACGCAACGGAATTCATAAGAGATTAATTAGTGTACTAATCCAAACGAGATAAATATTTGAATCCACAAGCAACCTTGCGCACAAGGAAAATAAGAGAGAAACTATGTATATTATTGATGAATAAGTTAAGTACGAAATTAGGTTACAAGCCCTTTTATAAGACCTAACCCTAGAAACCCTAAAAACATGCTGAAAAATAAAGAGTCACGGATTTTGGGGAAACTACCAAAATTGAAACTACGGGAAATAAAAACAAGACTTTTCCAACTAAAACCTACTTCTACGGAATTAAAAGTTATTAATGTTCTAAAACTTTTCTAAAACAGCAAAAATATTAAATTGAAGGCCTAAACGAAGGATTAGGCCGAAAATCCACCATTGGTCACAACTTAGGGTGGTGAGTCTTGACCGCAACGTGATTTTAAGTCAGTCCACCAAGTTCCGAGCTTGTCCAAATTTTGCCAAATCGGGTAATCCGCAATTAAAGCTTGTTTGGCCTTCCGACGCTTCGACCAATCCAATTGATCCATGAATTCAGCCACTACTTGTTCTACATCACCTGTCCAGCCTTAACAAGATACCGAATAATAATAATTGAACATGACACCCAAACTAGTGGTTCTTTGAAACATAGAGTAATTGAACATGACAGCTGAACAGACCTTAGAAAACTTAATTACAACTACTCCAGCACATACAGCGAAAATCAAATCATGACAGAATAATCTTATTGAGGAAGCACTCACTTTCAAGAATGCGCATTGCGCAACGTTCCAAGGTCTCGTATTGATTCTAGTGCTTGGCCTTGTGCGGAAAATCATTGTCCAAACTTGGTTCTGAACTCGCATGATGCTGACTGTCAAATGAAGATATTACAAGGCTAAACCATAATATTTGTAAAGGAATGCATACTGGTAGAAAAATCCCAGTATCAGTATTTCAACATTAGCTTGTATATGGCTAATTCAAAGAAAACCGAGCCCTTTTACAGCCGAATTCTAGTCTTTGTTCTTGGAGATTTTTCATTCCCGTTGGAAGGAACTGATGTATCGCTGTTTTCAGATGCTATAAAGCTCGCAAAGTCTGAGTTCAGGAGTTCTCCATTGCTATCTATAAAGGCATTTTGCCTGCTCCGGGTGCTTGTTGGACTTCTCAATGCCTGGATGTACACAAATACCAGTACATTCACTAAATATCGTTCTAACGTACGGCTTATGTGCGGTTTACTGGAAAGCTGGTCGGAATGGTCCTTGTAATGGAATACCCATTCTTATGTTTGGTTCACCAACAAAATAAACGCAAAATAGGAGAATGACCATTCCATCCATCCATTTCTCCTCTGTTTTTACGGAGGCATACCTATAGACATGAGAATTAATTTTTCGAGACCACAACAGCAGGATGGAGCTTGCAGCCTTTATTATCATCCTCACACTGGCGGGTCCTTTGATTCCTACAACCGAAGGGTTGGAGGCACCTAAGACCACCTCTAAATACACGAAAGGGCGATATTCCATTTCATTTTTGCAATACATATCGGTATTCTAGGCGTATGGATTACAGTATCCATTCCATCGAGGCACTATTACTGCATTTATTGGCATTGACACATTAGTCGTTCCTATTATAAGCTTCATTTTCCTTGAGTCATCATCATTCTAGTCTATCAACAACCCAAGTCGTGAATTGGAACGAGAGTTCCGTTTTTCGAGACTAATTTCTATCCACAAGGACCACAACCGCATGTAGAAATTAGAATGAATGCAAGTATATTCATATTGCATTCTAAATTTCATTCCATTCCTGTCCAAAATCATTCAAGAAGCCTAAATTGTAGAGCGACATGTTACCAACAATCAAGTCATTCCAAACTTATGTACTCAAGGTTTTGAATTTTGGCCACGACCTGTCTTATTGGCCAGTACATAATGGTATTTTTGCCTTCTAATACCATTACATCCCGATATACCGTAGAGATGGAAAATCGTATCCGTAACCGGTCGGTTCCTGTTATGCATCGGTCTATTTTCGATACTCGACCGTTACAAGTGATTTATAGGCACTTCAACTCTTTTTGGTAAAAAATGATTTATCACGTTAGTATCATTCAATACTCCCGATGTTGGGCACCACAACAATTTTCATACACTATTATATTTGAACAAACTTCATGCAAAAAGAGAAGAAAAATCATTCGATAAAAACGTATTTAGAACCCTTAGAACCACACAATAAAGGTGAAACTTACCCTCAGACCGTCATACGTAAGCACTGAATAATTACCAGAAGAAACGGGCTTGGCGGGTTGCCTACATTTGTGCATCTCTATACATGAACAGAAGTTTAGCTGTGGCCTATGGATTTTAAATCTCCAAGCAACAACCTGATTGGACATGGCCCGAGTATTCTTCTGGTACAACGACTTTTGTCCACTAGTAATTCTTCAAATCCATCACATAAGCTGTGTGGGGCCCACCCGATTTTCCAGAACCAATCACAAGCAACTTCCCCTGCCACGCTGCCATGTAAGCCACGTTGCACAACTCAGCTGGTAGTCCAGCTAGGACTTGCCAAGCAGCACCCATCACGCACAGTCACATTGTTGTTATGGCATGTGTACAGTCGCGAATCACCACCCTCCACGCAAGTCATCGGACACGTGGCTGCTTCTAAGAAGTCGTCTTGTACCGGATCCCACTGCCAAGTGGCCACATCGAACGCTTGGGCATCACACTGGAAACTGCCTTGGCTCTCAATGGGGTACCCACCGATGACATGGAACTTACCATGGTGGAAAACACCTTTACACTGCTCTCGTGGTTTCACCATGTCAGGCAATTGGATCCATTCATCTTTTGCCACATCATATGCCAATGCAGACTTCAAAGCATTCTTGTCCTTGTCAAGACCACCCGCAATGTACACCATCTAAACAAAATCTGAATCACATCCAGAGAATAATCTTTGCCCACCTGACATATCGGTTCCACAACGCCACGTGGCAGAGAGGAAGTTGTAAATAAACACCGAATTGCAAACCTCCTGCGAGAATGGGTCGCAACCACCTATCACCACAAGCTCCGATCCGACCCCGACAAGGTGGCAAAACATTGGTATCCCGTCCAAAAACCCTAGCACCGGCGGCAACTCAGACCAATACCCAGTTTTCGGCTCGTAGAAAGCGAGTCGAAACTTTGCAGGAGGTTAGCTTGTGCCACCACTATGACTGATAGGGCCAACCTGGCTTGTTTCCGACTCCGACGAAATTCCGGCAGCTCAATCTCAGCCTTCCAACCTTTGCATACGGAGGTGGCCATGGAGATTTGGTCGAGAGGAATGCGAATTAGGCATTCAAGGGCAACGTCATTTGGTAGGCCCGGAAGGAGTTCCATGAAAGAGTTCCTGCACCAACAAAGGAAACTGAGATTTAAAAAAAGGCACTTTCTAAACTTTAGAGACAAGGAACATGAGAGAGAGAGAGAGAGAGAGAGAGAGAGAGAGAGAGAGAGAGAGAGAGAGAGAGTTGGGATGCGATACAAGTTAAAAAACGTGTGTATATATAAGATAGATACACTGAGGTAAGCCGTGAGTTGGTTCTAGAAATGGTTAAATAGAGAAACAGTCAAACAGAGAGAGTTAATGTAGAGAGACATATTCAAATGGCCAAGACCATAGAAATGGACATGTCAAAAATTTTCTTACTCCGTACCATAGAAAATTTCCATGTGGCTTTGACTAATAGTTAGGATGATCACATGAGATATTAAAAAAATGGATCAATTCTGTTAAAAACTTCATATATGCTACTGTTTGAGTCATTGAATAGAATAGAGTCAATATCATACTTTTGCTTGATTCAATTGAATAGTAGGATTTCAAAAAATAAAAAGAATATCATGTAACAAGCAAGGATGGATACTTACAACTTCATCCCACTGGCGAAGGTCTAGTAGTCTTGGCCTCTTGGGGTACCGCCACGTAAAGCCCCAACGCCCTTTTTCACCACATATTTTTGTAGAGTCCACACACTTGTGTCATCCCATTCTTCTTAACAATACATCAAAACCACTGTATTAAACTTGCCATACATATCAAAACAAGATGGCTCACAAGCCTCACATTACAAACATCAAAACTGAGATACATATTTACTTTTCTTAAAAATTGATTGTCGTCTCCGAATTCAGACTATGTTTTTCAAAATGCACAATTATACAGTTTCTAATAAGAACAATATCATCAAGATGCTGGCATTTTTCTGTTTCATGCACAAAGGTAGTAGAAAGAGTTAATGGATTCAGAGAAAACAAATGATCACACAATAACATATCTTTTCCTTAGAGAAGCACGAAGAGGATGAGTCAATAATGCTTATGATGGAAACATAGAGATCACATTCCAGAACTGCTAGTTCAACTAGTTCTTTGTATTCATAAGAGACATAAGACTTCACCCTGATGTATGATTCTCCATCACCCTTGGCGGGAGAGGGAAATTCCATGAAAGTTCGCCAACTGAATGTTATGGACAGACAGCTTAGATCGCTGGTGAGATAATATCCGGTCTATAAGCTTCTTCTGATCACCTTGTTAGTGAAAAAAGCAGACTTGTCTTACGCGCTTAACGAGTTGTACCAAACATCTTGAGACACTTGGCAACCGATATCCACAGGAATTTACGGTACTTATTCTGTCGCACAAGTAAGATGTGGCATAGTCATAAATTTGTATTGTTTCTTGTTCAAACAGGAATGAAGGATCATTGTGCACATAACAAATTCATGGACTCCTGTACTTCTACAGGAAGAACTTCATATCCCACAAGTAGACAGTCCTGTGTTACACTGGGATTTGAAAAGCTCAATGGATAATAAGTCATGAATGTCCAATAGCAAGGTACTAGTACACACTTTCAAAAGAATAACTTAATTCTGATCACCGGAAATTGCAGATTTCAAGAAGTATGCGCCTGAACAGAGCATATGACCACAATTTTCAAGCCAAACTAGATTACTGTGCTATTGCATGATGAATAATAGCCAGTAATCGTAGCAACACACCGACCACTAAGGCAAAAGTAGTCCAAAACCTCCAGACTCTCAATCATAGAAGTGAATCAAACTTATACCCAAATGAGGCAAAAATTTCAGCAGTACCCATCAAAGGAGATCTAATACAGTCAATACATGGTACACATTAGTACATTACAAGAGATGAGGCTAAAATTCAGCTTCCAGACATTGGACATCATTAAGGCCAAAACAATCCAACCTTACACAATCATATAAGTGAATCAAACTTATACGTCATTTGGGGGCTGGAAGGGCCGGACACCTCCAAATTTTGCATATTATTTAGTCAACTTGTTCATTTTTTTGGTTGTAACAGTGGAGATAGCAAAATTTGATTCTAAAATCGCAAATAAAGCTAAATTTAGTCCTTACTTCAAAATTTTCCCTTAGCTCTTCAAAAATTTCTCTTTATCCTTTTTATACAACATAACCAAATATGAGCATTTCTAGTTACTAAAAAAAGAACCAAAGATTATATATAATGCATTATACAAGAAAGAATGTAAAATGGTGAAGGTATATATAGTCGATAATAGTTCCACTTTGTCACTTTGGTTCCCGGGCCAGCCTGTGAGTAGAAGCAAATGAAATCAACCCATCCAGCCTCAACAAGATACCGAATGACAAGACACCCAAAGTAGTAGTTTTTTGAAACCTATAGTAATTGAACATGACAGCTGAACAGACCTAAGAAAACTTAGAAGTATTCCAGCACATACAGCGAAAATCAAATCACAACAGAAATATCTTATTGAGGAAGGACTCACTTTCAAGAATGCGCCCATATAAAATTCTTTTGCCTTTAGCAACGTTCCAAAGGTCTCATATTGATTAAGGTGCACTCACTGTCTGCCTCTGATTGTTTTGAGTTAATTATTTCACCAAAGAATGCCTCCACGGAGGCTTAAGCTGGCCCAACACAAAACCCCCTTTCGATCGCACTCTTCCAGAAGTTCGTTCTTTGCATTCAGTTGGTTCTCTCCTCTCCTTTGCACATATGTAAGTTTGTTCCACCCTACATAATTCAAGTCATTGCTCTTTATTTCCTTCCATTTGTGCATGTAATTGTAAGAGTGTGTGCCTTTTCATTCGTATGCAGCCCCAACATGGAGCAATGTAATAGCAATATTCCCATGCATTCCTTCAATTTGAAGCCTCATAGTGAAAGAAAAAACCAGCATTCATTAGTAGCAGTACAATTTGACGGCTCAACAGAAGTCTAAAAATGTTAACTTATGCCAAACCTTATAGGCTAATAATCAAACCACATTGCACATGAAAGACTCAAAGACATAGAATACATAGCATTACTAGAACCACATACAACTGATCGAACATTACAATCTTTTAGTGAATCCTAGCACAAACAAGAAACATAAGATTGAAAGGAAATCCTGCACAAACAAAATGAAGAACAAGAAACGAGTAGCCAGAGGGAAGATAAGCAACCAAATACTGGCATGACAATAAACTACATTAGGTGATGCAACAGAAGGCAGATTCAGCCTAAATTAGTGAATGGAGCGGGACACGGAGGGACAGTAACTCCTTCCAGCATCTGTATAAACTTCTTCATTGAGGGCCTTAATGACGGGTCTTCTTGGATGCTCCACAGTGCAACCATAACAAACCTATCCAACTTCTTGGATGATCTGTGTGCTGCACTCCTCATGTAAGTACAGGAGTCCTGTCGAGCAAAACAAGGCTCTCCATGTATCTCCCCAGGTAAACTGAATCGATGGACTGTCCTTCTGGTTCTTCAATGCCGTGGATTCCAAGATCCTTGACCTGTTTGCTTTCAGGGTCATAGGTAACAAAGGATCCCTCGTCAGTCGCCATCACAAGGTCACCATTCATTCTAAAGCCAACCAAACCATGCAACGTGTCACCAGTCTGAACTCTGTACAGCAAAGTCCAAGACTCTCCCACACCGTACTCTTTCATCAACCAAACCCACCAAATGAAATTATTACTATCTTCGGGGTATGGAGCAATGTCAATTAAACTAAGTGAGTCCTGCAACCTCATCATGGTCCCACTTACCACACCAACCGGTAACATCAACTCACCAAACTCCTCATCCTCAAACCCAAACGTCGTAATGCAGGAACGCTTGATGTCTTCCAATGGTTTGCTCCTATCGCATACATACCAATGCGCAACCCCATTCAAATAGGCAACTGGGTCGTCGAAGGGGGGACCTATCCGAATGCCCATAGTACTAATCTCTCGCCAAATGCCGGAGTTGAGAGAGTAAACCCCAGCCCAGGGCTGCCCTTGGACTTCTTGTGACATAATCCCAACCACCTTGTAATCCTTTCTCAACTCATCGTACTCAAACCCTAAATTGCAACAATGTCCCGCGCTAAAGCTAAAACTGTCGCTGCTGTCCCTCGGTACAGGAACCACCACGCTTTGTCCAACCAAAGGGTTCCATATAAGCAACTGATCCGACTCGTCTCGTGACACACAGTCAAAGAGACAGACCAAACCGTTGCAACTGCCTACGACTTCGAAACAAGAGCCCGAGCTCTTGAACGGGAAAGGGGGCTCTGTGTACTCATCGAAAGAGGAGTTGTCGTGGTCGAATCGGACAGAGAAATGCTCTACGAGGTGAGAAGAAGGGTGGTTGGAGTCCTGGGTGCAGTACCTAACGAGTGCGTAAGGAGGAGGAGGAGTGGCTAAGGTTTTCTCGAGGTGTTGAGAAATGAAATTAGGGTTTGTGATTAGAGCGTACCAGTCCTTGCATACGGTCCTGCATCGCAACAGGGTCTTGACGGGAAGCCTCAGTAGGACGTCCGTGAGCACTTCTGGAGGAAGGGAGTAGTCCGACATTTTCTCTTTCCTTTTGGTCTGATCGTTGCAGAGCAGAATCGACTATCGAGATCGAGATAGCACTTCTGCAGACGCAGAGAGAGAGAGAGAGGGACGCTGAAGGAACAGGACGCTGAAAATTGAGAATTACACTAATTATTTTGAAGGGTAAATTACATTATACCCCCCTAAACTATATCCCGTTAGCACTTTACCTCCTTAAACTATAAAACTCAACACTTAACCCCCTTGAACTATGTTACTCCCAAATGCTTTCAACTTTGCTAACGGAAAATCATTGAATTCCCATATTGCCCTCAAACAATGGGACACCATTGTCCAAGGCCATCCAAATTTTCTTTTTTCCCATAAAAAAACCGGCCACCATACTTTCCAGAACCAAACAAACCCAAACCACCTTCCACCTCACGATTCTTATCATCACCACCACCTCTTCACCACCTATTTTCCAAATATATTTCAGCCTAAAAGGAAATCTTTTGTTCACTACTCTGATTTGAGGTGATTTGGTGTCGAGGGACTCAAAAAAATTAGGTTCGTGACTGCCGGAATTCGACAATCCCGCAAAATGTAGATAACGTTATTTTTTGGGAGATAGGGTTCGGTCCTATGAACCTCAGCAAACCCAACAGACACTCGGAATCCGACGCCAGTGCTAGAGCAACAACGACGTTAGCCGAATGACAAAATCTCACTGCGTTCCTTGAAGCGATCCTCTAGTCCGGCCGAGACCCACCAGAAACCGACGGTGCAGGATCTAACGGACGGATCTGAGATGGTGGGGACCAAGAAGAGGGAGTTGAATGGGTGCTCCTGTTGCAGGATAAAGGTAGGGTAGACTAGAATTCTAGTATCGATTTGTTCTGAGAGAGAGAAGAATCAGATTGAGTAATTACAGAGAGAGGGAGAGAGAACGGAAGTGGGTGTTCTAGCGTGATGTGGTCGATGGTCATGCAAGGGAGGTTGGAGTAAATTCAGTTTACATTTACCCTATTAAACTGAAGGAGACTCGATCCCCTGACAGCGGAGTCCACGCCGTCCGTCGGGAAGGACCTCTGCTTCAACTGCCTTAAGCACTTTCTCGTCAACTTTGAATGCCATCGTCTCTGATGACACTGCTGCTCCAGCCGCCGGAAAATCAACCTCTTCTGCCCCTTACTCGGTCCATCGTCTCCTTCATCCTTACTTGGGTTTGTTTGGTTGAAGGTGGTTTGGTGCAAAGTGTGGTGGTTGGGTTTACAGAGTTAAAAATCAGATTGATGGCCTTGGCCTGGGACAATGGTGTCCTACTGATTGAGGGCAATATGGGTATTCAACGTTTTTCCGTTAACGGCGTCTAAAACATTTGGAATTTACATAGTTAGAGGGGGTTAAGTGTCGAGTTTTATAGTTTAAGGAGGTAAAGTGGTAACGGGTGTTAGTTTAAGGGGGTTAAATGTAATTTACCCTATTTTGAAATATGACTTTTCTGTATTTTTAGTCGCAAAATTAGGGCTGGGCTATTCGCACCCACAAATTTTCTCCCATACCCCGCCATATTTCGGTAAGTGGTCGTTGAAAATCATAAATAACATTTCGGTAAATAGTTGTTGAAAATAAGATTATATTTCGGTAACTACATGTCGAAAATATATTCAATTTTCGGTAGACAATTGCCAAACATGCATTTTCGGTAAATAGCTGTTGAAAAAAATATCATATTTCGGTAATTGGATGCTGAAAGTGTATCTCAATTTCGGTAACTAACTGTCGAGCCTAATTGAAAATTTTTAGCGGGGTGTGGGAGAAATTACGTGGGTGCGAATAGCGCCGGCCCAAAATTATGCTCCTATAGTCAATTTGTTTTTTCCAATTTAATTTAATGAGCTCATTTTGAATGGATATAATTTTATAAACCCACCTTTAACAAAAATTACACACAACTCTTTGGCCCGGCTTGATAAAGCTCTTAGGAGATGAGATTGGATTACTATGCCGAAAGTATTAACAATACTGCGTTTGGTTTCTAAAATTGGTTCGGATTCGTAGTCCGTTGGGATAACCAATCCAGCCTTTAGGGGTATTAGCAATACCCCGTGGGGCTTGGTATTCATATTCCGAACCCAACCCCTTCTCATTACCAATTTCTTCTGTCAATCCATTCCCATCATCTAAACCCATTTCAAACAAACATGATATTAATAATCGCATCATCTAATCATATCCCAAACAAACATACTCATTATCAATCCCTTCTCATTATTAATCCCATCTCCTTACGAATCTCAATCCTAGTCTCATCTCCTTACGAATTCCATCCATCTATCACTGTTATCAAACGGGGCCTTTGGGATCTCTCTTTTAGTGTATTTTTAGAGGCCGAAAGATAAAAGTTTTGCTCGCCTTTATTCGTACTAGTAAAGTACTATTTAAGATGTGTTCTTATGAACTTAATTTAAATTTGAAAATTTTGTTTTTATTTGATTTTTTTTTATATTTGTTAGTTTTGTGCCAAATTTTTATAGGTTATTAATTCGTCTCGACGAGAGGAATTAGAAAAGAAATTTTTTTTTTTACGTTTACCCAAATATTTTGAGAAATAACCACTTTTTAGGGCAAAAAGCAATTCTTCTCGTCAAGACGAATCAATAACCTACAAAAGTTTGGCGCAAAATTAACAAATGCAAAAAAAAAAATTCAAATAAAGACAAAACTTTCAAATTTAAGTTAAGTTCATAAGACTTATAAAAAAATTAAAAAAAAAAGACGTTAAGTTTATAAGAATGCAGAGTGACCATTAGAATTGAAAATCCAATCCAAACAGTCCCTACTTTAGGAGTCCCAAAGAATACAAATTTAGTCATTGAACCAAATACTAACACTTGAGGACTAAACCCCATTTGAAAATAGATAATCACCGTCTCACCGTCACCTGCCGATAATGGCAGCCACATGGCCCACATCGTGACACCGCCCACCGTCTCAGTCCTTTCCTAACCCTCTCCCGCTATCACCACCCTTCCACAACCAGCCCGCACCATGCATGCACCAATCGAAATTTCCTAGATGGATAGAATAGTTTGATCAGTTTCTATGTCCTTGCATATTGTTATTCGATGGAGTAACCGAGCACATCTTGAGTAGTATTTGTAATGGTTCATTTTTTGGGTTAAAGAAATTTGGTAAAACACTCTTCACTTATACTTGTGCAGCCCAGCAATGGTGATCAATGAAGCCCTGCGTCCATATCCCACCAGTACCCATGGCGTCAAGAGAAGGCTTAAAAGACATGAAATTCGGGTCGCACCTCATGCCCAAGGGCATCAACCTGCAGTATCTGGTCCTAACAACCTGCACAGACTGGGAAAGGTTTGCGAATGGAGAAGTTTTTAGGTGCCGAGCGTGGTATCCTACCGACACCCAACAAATTCTCTAGCCGATGGGATCACTGGCGCGCGCAAGCTTCCCCACATGTACATGCCGGGGTCTGCTTGGGTCAGAACTTGGCCTTGATCTAACTGAAAGTGCTACTTGCTCTTGTAGTGTCAAATCTCCCTTTTACCCGTTTCACCAAACTATATATCCACTCACCGGCTGTTAGGCTGGTTCTTGAGCCCAAATCTGGAGTCAATGTCTTGGTTAAGAGGGTTCGGATGAGTTTTGGAAAGTTATTTAGTACTCCAGAAGCATTGCTCCTAATTTCTCTCAAAAGAATGGTGCGTGCCATTAGGGGCCTCCTTTCTCTCAAGTGAATGGTACGTGCCATTAGGAGTAGCCCCCGGAGAGCAATGGTGATTGTACTTCCAAAAATGGTACGTGCCATTAGGAGTAGCCCCCGGAGAGCAATGGTGATTGTACTTCCAAAAAGTTGTGAATCTTGTGATTAACCTTCGGAGGAAAGACATATTAATTGTGTTTTTTTCTTTTCACGGTTATTAATTCGTGGGTTAAAAATAGAGAAATGATAATGCAAAATCTGTTTTTGTTGGTGTCAGAACTTTAGTGTATAAAAAGCTTATACCATATGTAATGTACAAGACTTTTATGCATTGGAGTTTTGACACAAACAAAAATAATTTTGGCATTATTGCTACCCTAAAAATAAGGTTGTATCCATTTGTTGGGATCCTTCAGAATGAATAAGACTTTATAATCTATGTATATTTCTCATGGATTCAAGGGTTCTTCCTATTGCAGATTCAAAAGCCTCTGGTCTGCTAAAAAACAATTTGTAGGCCCTTCTATCTACTAGAGTGATTTTGGCTCGAAGCTCCAATACCAGTTTCCGGTTACAGAAGTCAAGAATTAATACTCATAGTTCTCACTCTGGTGACGGCGCCGTTTTATGGGAATGAGAGGGGCTGTAGTGCACTTACCGTGTGATAGCAGAAACTGTTTAGATTTAATCCGAGCTCTTAATCCTAACTATCCATTGTCGAAATAGACAGTCGAATTGGTCGCAATACACATATACGGGGTGCACTACAGCACCCCGAGTCCCATTTTATGTTAAACAATATTTACGTATGACATGAAAAATTCAGATTGCGTTTCGGGTTTGCAACCTTGCTCTATGTGGAAGCCATGAAAAGGAAAGGAAAGGAAAATAAAATAAAAGAGAAAGAAAATGGAAATGAAAATTTATTATTCACTGCACTTGAAATATTTTCTTCACTCTTTTTCTTTCAACCAAATAATGGAAGAGAAATTTTTTTATTTTTTATTTATTTTCCTTTTCTTTCCATGATTTCCAAACAGAGCCAAAACCCCACCGTTTCTCTCTTTAACCCGATAGTCTGAAGAAGTGCGCTCCCTCTCTCTCTCTCTCTCTCCCTCCCTCTCTCTCACAGAATGTCCGACTATCTGCCTCCAGAAGTGTTGATAGATGTCCTCAAGAGGCTTCCCGTCAAGTCCCTCTTGCGATTCAGGAGCGTATGCAAGCAATGGTATTCTCTCATCACAAACCCTAATTTCATCTCTCAACACCTCGATAGAACCCTAGTCACTCCCCCTCACACACTCGTTAGGTACTGCATCCAGGACCCGAACCACCCTTCTCACTTTGTAGAGCATTACTCTTTCCGATTCGATAACGACAATGCTTTTGATGAGTACAGAAAGCCCGAGTTTCCGTTCAAGAGCTCGGCTTCTTATTTCAAAATCGTTGGTAGTTGTAACGGGTTGCTTTGTCTCTCTGATGGTGAATCGGGAAACAAGTTGAATAACTTACTTCTATGGAACCCGATGATCGGAAAAAGCGTGGTAGTTCCGTTACCGGGGGTAAGCTTTCGGTTGGGAGATCGTCCCTCTTTTCGTAATTTTGGATTTGGGTTTGATGAGTTGAGAAACGATTACAAGTTGGTTGGGATTATGTCGCTAGATTTCAAAGGATTGCTGCCCTGGGCTGGGGTTTACTCTCTCAACTCCGGCATTTGGCGAGAGATTAGTACTAAGGGCCTTCGGTATGGTTCCCCCTTCGAGGAACCAGTGGCCTATGTGAATGGGGTTGCACATTGGTTTGTAACCTATAATAGAAAACTGTTGCGGGACACCAAACATTCCTGTATTTTGACGTTCGGATTTAAAGATGAGGTGTTTGGTGAGATGATGTTACCAGAGACGGGAGGCACGGAGCAAAGTGGGATCATGACAAGGGTGCAAGACTCGCTTGCTTTCATCAATATTGATGAAGACTACGGCAGAGATGGATACCATCTCATTTTTGGGGTTTGGGTGATGAAAAAGTATGGT
This sequence comes from Rhododendron kiyosumense, assembly GCA_019656275.1. Lineage (NCBI taxonomy): Eukaryota > Viridiplantae > Streptophyta > Magnoliopsida > Ericales > Ericaceae > Rhododendron > Rhododendron kiyosumense. The sequence continues at coordinate 56,230 of BPLS01031751.1, read as the reverse complement.
GTGGAGGAGTCTTGGACTTTACTGTTCAAAGTTCGCAGTTTTAGTTACGGTGTGGATTGGCCGGTTGGCTTTAGAATGAATGGTGAACTTGTCATGGAGACAGGCGCGGCATCCTTGGTTGCCTACGACCCTGAAAGCAAACAGGTCAAGGATCTTGGAATCAAGGGCAGTGTGCAAGAAGAAGAAGAGTTCATTGATTCAGTTTACCTGGGGAGATATGTGGAGACCCTTGTTTTGCTCGACAGAGTGGCGAGGGCTCCTGAGCATATGGGTACTACTGATGGATCACTTATTATGTAGAACGAAGAGAATGGTGCTGTGGAAACTGAGAAGCTTAAAGATGAAGAAGGAGAAGAAGACTGGATGGCATCTTAATTCTTATGCAGAATGAAAGAATGGAGCTCAGAAATCAAGAAGCTCTATCAAAAAGAGCAGAGGAAAATGGGAAAGGAAAGATATGTGATCTCACTTTAGTCTTGAAAGCATCTTATTTTGTCCACTGTTAGGTTTTGCGTTTGTGAGATGCATTGTACTGATCACACACGATGTGTAATGTTCAATCAACCCTCTTCAATCAATTGAATGCTAATAGAACTAAGGTTATATGTGGATATGTCGAAGAAAACAAGATCAGTTGCATATTAAAGGATTGACAGTTTAATCTAGTAACTGTGATGTAAATGATGAGACTGTAAAATTGTGTAAATGAAGGATACATCCATCTCTGGTACAATGTTAGGCAAGGCTTGTGGTTGAGAGAGCAAACGCACCATTTGGTGTCACAATGTCTCTCATTTTTTGTTTGGTACGTCGGATGTTGTTTGTCATATTTATATTATAGCTTCCTACAGTGTCTTTCCAAACTAAAGAACAGTAATGTACATTTATGATTTTGTTGCCATTTTAGCCCAAATTTAGACCATTGAATTAAACCCCTCTCATTTTTAGATAAAGATCTATTCGCCTGGATATTATGAGTATATTCCCTAAGTACGTCCACTCAAACTATGGCTTCTCTTTTACCCATTTACCCAAGTTACCAAGTATGTCAAGTTGTCCACTCATCTGCTGTTAGGCTTGTTATTGAGCCCAAATCTGGAGGTCAATCTCTTGGTTAGGAGGCGCGGATGAGTTGTGGAAAGTTATTTAGTGCTCCCGAAGCAATGCCCCTTTCTCTCAAACGAATGGTACGTGCCATTAGGGGCCTCCTTTCTTTCAAACGAATGTTACATGCCATTAGGAGTAGGCCCCAGAAGAGTAATGTTGATTGTTCTGAAGTGTTTGTCCTTCGGATGATAACCATATAGTGTGGTATCTTATTTTGATTATTAATTCGTGGGTTAAACGGAAGGTTGTATCCTTTCATTGGGATCCTTCAGAATGAACAAGACTATATAATCTATGTATATTTCTCATGGATTAAAGGGTTCTTACTATCGCAGATTCAAAAGTCTCGATTCTGCTGAAAAACAATTTGTAGGCCCTTCTGTCTATTAGAGTGATTTCTGCTCGAAGCTTCAATACCAGTTTCTGGTTACAGAAATCATGAACTATATCATAGTTGTCCCGTATGCATCTTCAATCGAACCATTGCCTGCTCTCCTCTCACTCTGGTGAGGGCTGGACTTTGTGGGCTTGTGGGTTATGGTGATGCATTCCCATTGCTCTCACCAACCTCGAATTTACAAATAGGACACGATGCATTGATCTTCAACCATTTATGTACGTACAGACTCTACATGGAAAAAATGGGAGCAAGGTAGCTCCCTCAATTCATCATTTTCTGCATATTTTGCCAAGCAAATACAACAAACCTGCACCAAAAAGGGCAAATTTAAGCAGTTAGGCGATTCATCATAAAACACAAAACTTAGCCAGCGTTTGGATATAAAGTTATCTCCAGAAGCTGCCAGAAGGAAAAATTCGGAATTCATGAGGTTTTGTCTTTGAAAAAAAGAGACTAATGCTAGGGCTTAGGGTGCGTTTCCCCTTATATTTTTTTGCTTTAGGCTAATGACAATAGTCATCTCCTCTGCATGGTATTTTAGTTGATGTATGTGAAAAAAATGACCTGTCTAGATTTCCTTGAAAACATGGGCTTTTAGTCCATATAGTTTAGTGAAACAGCCCCTTACTGAGAAGAAAAACATAAAATCAGAAGCAACATTTGTGATTATAAACTTACTGCTTCCTCTCCCGAAATGGCACGTACTTTTCCTGCTCCGGCGGCTGAAACGCCACCTTCGCTAATTACCAAAGTTGGTTTCCTGATTATCACCACTTTTTGTCAATCTTGAACTTGTAAATTGGTAGACTTTTATGGATTCTGGGGTGGCTCTTCTAGATCTAGACTAGTATTTGGTTGAAAACTACTGGTCAAAGGGAAATAAAGAGGAAAACTTCTGCAGTGATATGATACAAACGATTTAAATTTTTATTTTTTTTTGTTGCAAATTAAGATACAAACGATTTTAGAGCCCGTCGCAGAACAGCTTCTTAAAAAATAAGTACTTATTTCACATTTTCAAACTAAAAAATAATGTAAATGAAACTAAAGACATAAAACTCGTTCAAATATACCATAGTAAAATCCTAAAACATTATAAACAACTGAATAATCTGTTAAAAAAAAAACAACTGAATAATTACTACAAAGAAAAGGGGGCAGCCTACATTTTTACATTTCTAAATTTTTAAATCTCCAGGTAGCAACCTGATTGGACATGGCCCGAATATTCGTCTGGTACAACTACTTTTGTTCACTTGTAATTCTTCAAATCCATCACGTAAGCTGTGTGGGGCCCACAAGATTTTCCGGAACCAATCACTAGCAACTTCCCCTGCCACGCTGTCATATAAGCCACGTTGCACAATTCAGCTGGTAATCCAGCTAGGACTTGCCAAGTGGCACCATCGCGCACAGTCACATTGTTGTTATGGCACGCGTACAACCTCGAATCACCACCATCCACGCAAGTCCTAGGACACTTGGCAACTTCTAAGAAGTCGTCTTGTACCAAGTCCCACTGCCAAGTGGCAACATTGAACGCTTGGGCATCTCGCTGGAAATGGCCTTGCATCTCGGTAGGGTACCCACCGATGACGTGGAACTTACCACGGTGGAAAACACCTTTACACTCCTCTCGCGCTTTTGCCTTGTCTGGCAATCGGATCCATTGATCTTTCCCCACATCGTATGCCAATGCGGATTTCAAAGCATTCTTGTCACTATCATGACCACCGGCAATGTACATCATCCGATCAGAATCTGAATCACATCCAGAGAATAATCTTCGCCCACCTGGCATATCGGTCCCACAACGCCACGTGGCAGAGAGGAAGTTATAAATAAACACCGAATTGGAGACTTGCCACAAGAATGGGTGGCAACCACCTATCACCACAAGCTCTGATCCAACTCCAACAAGGTGGCAAAACATTGGTATCCCATCAGGAAACCCTGGCACTGGCGGCAACTCGGACCAATACCCAATTTCTGGCTCACAGATAGCGAGCCGATAAAAAGGAGACCCGGAAAGCTTTGCAAGATGGGCAGTTCGGGTCGGGTATATCCATGCTTGTGCCATCACTATGATTGATCGGGCCAACCCGGCTCGCTTCCGAATCTGG
>BPLS01031751.1:0-52500 GCA_019656275.1 Rhododendron kiyosumense | reverse complement strand
TGGATATTCCTAATGAATATTCTTCGTAGACCATGAGGAAGATCCTTGGTTTAAGGAAATTGTGCCAACCTCTTACAATTCTCTGGATATTTCGGGCTGATTGATAATTGGAGAGAATAGTTCAGACAATGTGATTTTGTATAAAAGTAAAGTCTATTTGAACAGTAATTAACCAAATTTTCACTCGATCTTCCATTTTGCTATGTTCCAATAGGATTTCGTAGTACTTAAAGTATCAATTGGGGTAAGAATTAATGTATCATATTAGTAGGACGACTTAGGTATTAATTAGTACGAATGTATCATAAGTACTAGATGGTAATTAAATAAATTGTACTAACATATATACTAACACCCCGTTAACTTCCGCTGATGTATACCAAAAAAAAACAAATGGTATAATAGTTCTTTGGAACATTGAATAATAAGCAAGCTCTCCCTAGACGTGACACATTCATTTCCTTTCATCTTCTTTTTAACATCAAACAATTAAAAGTTTCTTTTTCTTCTCATTTTTGTGCAAACCCAAGTAAAGAAAAATGCCAATTAAACCCCTTCTCTAACATTTTCATCTTACTAATTTTTCCTTAGTCACTTCTTCTTCTGCATTCACGTAACACGCCATATTAAAAGAAAGAGCTTAAAATAGTAGCACTATAAAGGTTTAATTACAATACATATTGTTGGATGATTAGGTCATTGCATATTATAACGCCTAGCTAACAGCTTACTTTGATAGAGAATATTTGAGACATATGTTCAAACACATATTTTTAAACACCTTTATACCCGTAATATCTGACCGGTATATCGATAAATTAGGTTAATACAGTATTCTAGAGATAGATATATATGCCGACATCAAACACATCTGCATCTGTAATGATCGATAGACCCAAATATCCCGATGGATGCATGATGTGAATTTTGGCAATACTGATGGGTATACTGTCTATGGTTTGTGAAGCCGGTTCGAGAAGGCCAATGTCGGATCGGCCCAAAGAAAAACTCCATCACCCGACAAAACCAACACGCTCAAGTGTAGGTGTTGTGGGACCCAAAAATAAATAAAATCCCAAAGCCGGCCTGTAGTTACCTATCACCCAGTGGTACTGTGGTACCATTAATTACTCCTTTTTCTTTTTGAAAATATGTTTCAAACTTGATTATTATAGTGTTGCGGAACGATCTCAGACAAACTCAAATCAAACCGATAACGAACTGTACTCAAATGCTTTAGATTTTATTTCAAATTACCTAGTTTTAGTTTCATTGATTGATTCCACAATCGAGTTTAGTTAGTTTATATAACGAGCCAAGTATCAAAGTAATCTTATGAATCAAACACATGTAGAGCTTAGGTCGTTTGTTTTCCTTTTAGATCTTACTATGCTTAATTTTACGATCTTGTTCATAATTGTGCATCAACTAAGCTAAGGCCTTTTCGGCCTAATTTTTTAGTGGCTTTTTGACACAGTCTAAGACTTACTTTTTGGGTAGCTTCTTTTCAATTTTGGTTTATATTTTTATACTTTATCGATTCTTTTTGGAAAAAAAATGTGTTGTCAAAATTTGACCAGAATCTCGTAAAGATTAAGAGAAAACAAGCGAAAAAAACTACGCAAAAAAAGTCATAAAGTTTCGGGGCAAAGAAAGTTAATCAGTGCCCCTTTTCCACCACACATTCTTGTGAGGCCCCAAAACAAAGTGTAAGAATCACATCAGAATATGTTGTGAAAAAGAGGTCTTGTTGCGCACAACACTTGTATAATACCTTGTTCCATAACAGAAGTCTACATAGAAGATTCTGAATATTTAAGGAGCTACGTAAGCTACAACATACCGGTAGGCTTAAACATTTTGGATCATATGGTGTGGCTTGTGAATCAAAATCAATGTATGGTGCGTTACAACTTGTGCCCAAAGGTCACTCATACGGAACCGGGGACACTGTAAGGCGTGCATCCAGACTGTCAACCTCGGCAATCAACTGTTTAGATGCATTGAAGCACTTTTACCAATCAAATTTAACTCTTATCGGTAAGAATTATAACAAATATATTTGAACCATTGATTACCGAAATGAAAGGTCTGGATGCGCCCTACATGGCGCACTGCTAGGAGTGCCCTAGGTGTCCCCAATTCCCACTCATACGATGTTGATCATGGTGGTTGCCAAAAAAAAACAAAATAATGTTGATCATGGGGTACAAATCTTTCCGTTTTTCCGACAAAAGCAGAGAGAATCCAATATACTGTACTATGCAAATACTGAGTGAAAGGGACCCAAACTTCAACGCACTCGAAATCAACGACATGCTTTGATCAGTACAAATAATGACGTACAGAATCCAGTCAAATCTTCCAAACCCCCCAATCAATTCCAGATTGTATATAAACAGGACCATCCAAATTGGTTTTGATCACTCACGGTACATTTGGAAACAAGCCCTGCCCACCAAGGAAGAAATTCTGAGCTGGTGATCATGGCACCCGCGATGGGCGGAAGCTCGCCGGGACGTGACGTTGCCAGCCTAAATTTCAAGGAGACGGAGCTCACTCTGGGACTACCCGGCGAATCGCGGATGCAGAAGTCCGGTTCGAAACGTGGGTTTTCGGAGAGGGTTGATCAGTTGAACCGTGGGATTAATACCATTTTTGTGGGTGAGACACAGGGAGTCATTTCTAGAGATGATCCTTTGGAAGAAAAGGAGGAGATCTCTGAGTCTGATCAGGCAGCCCAATCTCCCATATCAAAGTGAGTTCCTTTTCATCCATGTATGGGTTCTCTACATATGAATTTACAAGATGGTTAAGAAAACCTCAGTTGTTTGTTTTCTCTTCTTATAAATCAATCTTTTGTCGGTTTAAGGATTCGGGTCCCTGTAATGAAGTTGGGCGCTACAGGGTTGCAGTGAGTAATTCCAGCCGTACAAAGTGTTTTCAATAATCTGGATTAAAACAAACTCTTCCATCCCATGGAAGAGTTTGTTTTAAATCTGGATCATTAAAAACTTAGATAGACAATTGAGTTGTTTCACTGCAATCCTGTAGTACTGAGCTTCACTATCGGAACCCGAATCCATTAAAATTAGTTATCTTTGGCTACCAACCAATTTTTATTCTAAAAATTGTGTCTAATTTTAGCATCTTTGCCTTGTTTGTAAATATAAATTTTTCAGAGCACGAGTAGTAGGCTGGCCGCCTGTGAACTCAACAAGGAAATTAAACAAGGCATGCAAATACGTGAAGGTGGCGGTGGATGGAGCTCCTTATTTGAGGAAAGTTGATTTGGAGATTTACAACAGCTATCAGCAACTCTTGACTGTTCTACAGGATATGTTTAGCTGCTTCACCATCTGTAAGCTTTAACATCCCTTATTTGTTTTTGCAGTCTAACTCCTCTCCAGTCTCAGAAGACCCTCCTGCATGCCCTGTTGAGTTCATTTTTAACCCTTTTTTGAGCCAACTTAGATGCTTGGAATCGTTTATTTGTAAAGTTCATCGAGAACATGCATCTTAAAGTTAGGTTGATAAATTGTTGATCAATACACGATTCCAACACGTATCTTGAGAAAAACTAATTTCTATCCAACACAGTATTTCTTTGTCTAAGATAAAGGAATTCCCAAATCACAGTTTTAGGTATTTGATTGAATGATTAATATTCTCGACAATTTTGAAAATGAACTACATCCATCTTCAAGTGAGTTCAAAAAAGGTCCACAGGATCATGTGCCTTTTTGGGATAGGGAGGATTCCATATCATTTTTTGTATTGCGAGGGTAATTTGGTCTTTTTATGTACAACTTGTTTTTCCCTAGGTAATTACCTGAATGAGAGAAAGCTTATGGACCCAGTAAATGGGTCAGAGTATGTACCCACATACGAGGACAAAGATGGTGATTGGATGCTAGTTGGTGATGTGCCATGGAAGTGAGTCTAATTCCTTAACTACCCTTTCGATTTTCCAACCCAATATGGAAGAGTCCTATATATATCTTGAACTTGGAGTTTTTGCCCCTGTTTTTGGCAGAATGTTTGTTGAATCATGCAAGCGTCTAAGGTTGATGAAGATCTCTGAGGCAATTGGGTTAGGTAAGCATATTTTATTCTCTTAATCATGTTCTCATATATCAAATTGAAGTCTAGTTTTTTGGATCCGGGATGCTGCGAACAGCTCCCTGTCCAGCGGGTACAAAGCGACCAATCCGGTTGTTCGTCTCGGCACGAATCGAATCTGAATGCATACATATTGCATACAAATTTGGATTGTCTATTGCTCGGTTACGATCCGAGCCGTTGATTGCGGAGATGTATCGGCGGCTCTATACTGCTTTGCATGGTGCTACTTGGTCATGTTAGAACGCTTGGAACTTTGGATTGTCACGATTTGCTGATTTTTTTTGTTGTTATCTTTTTCTGATTTTTAAGGCAGTCCCAAGGGCACCTTCAAAAACACTCAAGCCCAAGTGGTTGAAGAAGCCTTTGGTTCGCACACTGACGGAAGCAGATATTTAACTCAGAGAGATCCAAATATGAAGTTACTTACAGTTTGAAGGGAGAGTGATAAGAACAAGTACAATTTTGATGCGAATAACAATAACTACGTGGAAAAGTTGGGAGTACGCTAAGTTTGAGAGTGTCGTGGCTCTCGAGAAAAGTTTGGGAGTACGCTGAAGTTTAGGAGTGCCATGGCTCTCGCCCGCATCCCGTGTCTACCGTTTGACTTGGTGCTTTTTACTAGAGAGGCTTTTGTTTTCCCCTCCGTTTGTGCATGTTTTTGATGTATAAAATGAAATTAGGAGCATAATACAGTGCTCCGTTTTCATTTGAGCACGGTTATGATGTATGAAAGGATACAAGGAGCATAATACAGAGCTGGGCTTTAGTTATAAAATTGTTTGTACTTTCTCTTTATTGGGAAATGCTACTCCAGCACATGGGTCCTCTAATAGATGGCTTAAACTCCAAGTGTAGTATCCTGTCTTCTGGTATAATAACGGTAGAAATCTGCTTCTACAAGCCAGGAAAAGAGAATAGTGTTTATTACTTCAAACTCACAGGGAAGCAACTATGACTCGATCTCGCAAGCCACACCAAAACAGATTCAAATCCTATCTGGTCATAATTCAAGTGTGTCCCACTCTAAAATCCATCGAAACTAGAATCGCAAATACACCAGAAATCAAATTATATTTCCATGGTCCTTCCAGCTTCTCCCTGTTTCAAAGAAGAATTGAACAAGAAATTGAAGTAGGCAATGTCTCTTGCATCTTAGCTTCAGACTCAAATGGTACTGCAGCATTGTCAGCTGCTTTCATCTTGCAAGCAAAAGTATTGCTCAAAGTTTCTGGGTACATGGCCACATACCATTCACCTCAAATAAAAATTGATCAACCAGCCGCCAGCCTACAGTCAAAGCACCTAACCAGTTGAGATTGAGAAGTTTCGAGTTTAAACCAGATGGATTCGTTTCGTATCTAAAACAAGTTCTCTAGTAGTTACTACTTTAAAGTCTCCTGAAGCACCAATACATCGTCCTGTCACACAATCCTCCCACATTAGCTCATATGCATCCCAACCTTGCATGCAACTTTAGTGAAGCTACATAAGATTCCATATTACAAAGATCTTAGGCACAAACCAAGATAGCTAAAGTGGAAAATCATACTGAGAGAGAATGCAAACGGCAGGTCTACCACTAGGGAGGAAAAGATTGTTCAACTCAATGGTGTGCATTGTGCATCCTGAAGAGAGATAAAAGACTTATTTGGCCAAGTTAAACAAAAGTAAAGTGAGACTTCTGGAGATAGATAACAGTCGACACCAAAACCAACATAAAATGCTTATAACTGTAGATACACTGATAGAAAGATGTATTACGTACTAAACCAATGACACACAATGTGGATTCCACAGGACATGCTCAAATTGTACAAATCAGCACCGTAATTAACGCCATACAATCATATTCATATGTGGTGGTCATTTCCTAGCTGTTAGCTATAAAGCATAAACACACAGATAAATGAATCTGTTATTACAAACTACAATTGGATAGAGAATTAGTTGAAAGTATACAATAGGAAGAACAAATCCATATATCTTTTGCCTGTAACTAACTAATCCAGATCGATGAATATGCTATTACAAGTTTCAATTGGATAGAGAAAAAATTGCAAGTAAACAATAGGAAGAACAAATCCATCTATCCCATAGGCCAGTAATTGATACAGATCAATGAATCAGCTATTACACTCAGCTGATGAATTACAATTGAATATAAAATCAATTGAAAGCAAACGATAGGAAGGAAAAACCGATATATTACATGCCTACTTAAATACTACAGGTACCCGATTCGCCAAAAGCGGATCTGAACAGATCTAGCAGACCAATAGAAGAATGAGAGAAACCAATTACCTTAACCAACCACTGCATTTTATCTCATCTGGCTACATGTACTTATTCCCCTTATTTCTCCACTGCCTTCTTGTACTCCTCCATCTCCTTAACCCAAAGATCCCCGAACTCACAATCTTTCCACGCCTCAAACCACGGCCCCCCAAGCGTATAATGAATCGCCTTAGGGAACGTACCCGGATCACCTTCCACAACCTTATTATGCCCCACAAGAAAGTTCCAAACAAACGGAACTTCCCCGATCTCCTCATCATCCAACCACTGGAACCTATGCAAAAATGCACCCGATTCCGAATTCACAACCTCCGGCGTCAACACCTTATTCTTGGGGTGCCCACAATTATACAACACCATCGAAGACCAATTCTTCCTAGGGTACACAGTTTGCACTGCCCCATCCATTTTCGTTTTCTCCTTGGGCGTGTAATCATGTTGGACACACATCACAGCATACTTATCATCAATTACCTCACACAATTCATTAATGTCACTCAAGTACAGGAAATCGCAGTCCACAAACATCGCCCAACCCTCGTAATTCGCCAGGTACGGCGTCAAGAACCGCGAGAATGAAAACTCGGTGCTCTCGAGCTTCCCTCTCTCGCGCCAGTACACGCCGCGCTGGCGCAACTCGCACTGTTTGATCGGCACGATCTCGACCGGGACCGACGCACGCTTGAGGATCGAGTAGCGGCAGACCTCGTACGCGAGGTCCTCGCGCGGATCGTAGCCTACGAAGATCTTCAACTTCGGTGGCTTATTGTTTGCGCCATTGTCGGTTGAGTGAAAACCGTTATTATTACCGTCGCTCAAATTAGCCCCAATTTCTACGCTAGGGTTTGAGGATTTCACCTCCTCCTTGCCGTTCGGTTTGGCGCCTGATTCCGTCGCCGACATTGCGATACGCTGCAAAAGAAAGATCAGAGAATTCAGTTCAGAAACAATTCACATTTGTATATACGGAGTTATATGTATATGCGATGGTGGAGTGAAGATAGGGAAATGTATGGTCGAGAGATTACCTTGCAGAGGAGAGAGAGAGAGAGAGAGAGAGAGAGAGAGAGAGAGAGAGTAGATCTAGAGGTGACGACGCGATTTGGAAGAAAAGAGTCAAAATTTTGTAGATTTTTGACGGGATGTTTGATTGTTTATTATTTATGGGGATTTTGCGGGAATAAGTTCTGTTCGGATGAGGCCAAACCGTGCTGTTTTCACCACTGTCCATTTGTGGGCCTTACTGAACAGACACCCTTAATTTGAATCGTTCATATTGTAAAACTCGCATAGTAATATACACATAGAAAAATCAGTTTGATCGAACGTTAATAACTATGTTTAAAATTATATTTTGATTGATAAAATAGACAGTCTGATTTACTAGTCTTTTAAGTTTAACTATTTATGATCATCCATTTTATAATCTCAAAATTTAATCTTTGACATAGCTATTGAATGGGTATATTACTTTATAAGCTCTACAAGATGGACGGTTCAGATTACTACAATAAATCCACAATTGAACCAACAATAGATGGCGAAAACCATGGGATTTTCAAGATAGCTAAAGTATTCTTTTTTGTGGGTGGGTGGATATTTTAGGGCACCGACGCAAGAGTTGTGGGGGAGACGAACAGATGTCAAATATGTCCTTTTACGGAAAGCAGCAGAGTACAGCTGTCAAGCCAATGCCTTATATGGATCTTTACACACCTACGCTACAATTAGTAGCAATTATCAATCCAATAGTTCTATCTCCACGTTCAATCACACACCTCCGTTCGGGTGTAGTATGTACATATTATACATCCAGTGTGTGGAACTAGAGTTGGACAACGAACATGATAACACGACACGAATCAGATACGAAGTTAGCGGGTTAAGGTTAAACATTTCTGACATGAAACACAAAAATGACACAACTCGAGAACACGAATTCTAAATGAGTCGGGTTGAACACGCGAGACAAAAAATTGACATGACCAACATGGTTACTAATCTATGTCACCCATTAACACGAACATATACATATATATATATATAATATGGTATATCTGTAATTCTATATAGAGTTAGGCAATGGACACGAACCGGACACGAAGTTAACGGGTTAGGGTTAAGTATTTCTAACACGAAAATGACACGACTCGAGAAATACAAATTCTAAATGGTTCGGGTTCGGATTGGGTGGTTTGTGATACGAACCTGACTGACACGACACGAACACAACTTGACATGACCTGTTACCCAGGTCTATGTGGAACCCACTCCTATTGTGAGGGTGAGTATGTGATTACTGATTAGATGTGTGTTTGAGTGTGGAGTTAAAATTTCCGTTATCCACAAGGCTAGGAACACTCCTACCGACCACTTTTCGACCACAATTCTCTCACACATGCGTGAGACCGATTCTACAATTCAATGTGTGAAGCTAAAACATATGTGAGAAATGAGTGTTCAATAGGAGTATACACAGGCATTGTTGATGAATTGTGGGATAAATTAATCAGTCAGTGTCCCGTACATTTCTCCAATTTCATGCAGGGGTGAGTAGATCACACGTCAGTTAATAGGGCCTCTGTTAGAGAAGCCCATGTGCTAGCTGGGATTTGGCAGATCCTGAGCTATAACTTTACAAGTTGTATTGTTGTTTGTTTATGTGTACTGTGTAGTCCAATTTGTTATCCTCCATTATTATTCAGCTTTGGGTCGTTGTGTCGTCTCGAACTCACAATAATGGTCGGGCTACACATTACTCCTTTCTTTTTAAATAATGGTCTCATTCAGCTTAGGGTCGTTGTGTCATCTTGTACTCACAATAATGGTATCGTCCCAATTGTGGGCTGGACAACGTCGTATGAATTGGTATCCTCTCGTGTTCATATCCATACACTGAAGAGTGAAGATCTCTCAATAAAAAGTGCTTATAACGCCCCCCAATCCAATGTTTAAATCCTTCGCCCCGCATGTCCCTACGAACCATTCGCCTTTTCGAAACCGTGCCATAATGCTTTGTAACTAACTTCAGGAAAGATCATAACAGTCAACAGAGATACCACAAAACCTGGTAATTCTGCACACCACAAGGCCTCATAAGGAAAAAGAAACCAGTACTGTCCAGTACGTTACCCGAACCTCTTATATATAATTGCAAATTTGGATATGGAATGCCCGCGAAGTTATATGGTATTCCCATCACCGTTGCCGTCCTTTTTACCTGTGATGGTGTCTTCTTATCATCCAGTCTAACGAGTTTTTGCAAGGCAACAACTTATCACTCGAAGCATGGCACAGGCAGACTCATGTGACTAACCCCAACTGATTGGGACTCAAGACTCGGTTTGGTTAGTTTTTGCACGGCTACAGATTATCGTATATACTGAGGTCAAAAAAATCTGGCAACCTAGAGTTTTCCCTTTAGCAGACATAGATATAGAATGTGGGGTTTCTGTAGATGCAAGTTTTGTTTTCAGTAGGGCCTCAACAATAAACGAAGGGACAAAGAAAGCAGCTATCCACATTTGTTTGGTTCCGAGTATCAATTGACATGATTGAAAATGAAGTATAACCACTATTACATGCAAGTGAAGAATCGTTTTCGGGACCTTCGAGTCGGCAGGATAACGGCAGTCCTTTGGGTTAGGAATTTGATGCCATTATTTATTGTTACTATTAATCTTTGTAACAATTTCAGAGGTTAATGAAATTTTTTTGCCTTTAAAAAAAAAGACAAATGGTTGCAATAAAAATACTTCAGACATAGAAGAGGTTCTAAAATTTCTTCACAACTTAAAGTCATATGAGTCCAGCCTTTCTAAACACAAAAGAAGAAGAAGAAGAAAGGATATACCTCTAACTAGGAGTCTTCTACACTAGGTTAACAGTGTTTTTTTCTTACGTAGCATGCATAGAGTCTGATGGTACTATACCCCGAGCCATGTCACAGATCTAACTCGTGTAACTCTACCTGTATAGTACTCCCTCCGTCCCTTTTTAATTGTTCTATTTCGTAATTCCAACTTATTAAAAAGACATCATTATACCTTTCACATCAACTTTTTCCTCCACTTTCCCTACTTACCCATCATCATTACACTTTTCCTCACTAACTTTTCAAAAAGGAATCTACTTTTAGGGACAAAATAGACAATACACCAACTTTTACCCACTAACTTTACAAAATGGACATTTATTAAGGGACAGCCCAAAATGGAATACTGGACTATTAAAAAGGGACGGAGGGAGTACATCATAACGAAGAGCGAAAATTCCTAAGGATACTTTCTGGTATATTCATGCACGTTCTTGTAATCGTCACTGCACATGTATATATTGCAGCGTAGGGCAACGCAGCTGCAACGATTGTGGGCATAGCCCTAGTTGAGTGAACCATGAAAACCCTTGTGTTTCATGTTTCTGATTTTGTTCTTTGTAGAACTCTCATAGATCCTGTTAAGATCCCGCATATTCCTAAAACTATCATATCAATTAGTACCAAAAAGTTTTCTGATGATTTTGACACATTCCATGTGGATATCATGATGTTTGAATAATGATATGTTTTGTAGTAAACGTGATTCACGGGGAGAGTCAACTGAGTCACTCATGGCAGGAACGTTTGGTGAGGAATCAAGATGATATAATTCCCTCCCTCCCACCAAGGAATTAGTAAAAGAGACAGAAACGAACAGATACAGAGACATTTGAACTAACAGCAATTTTAAAATGAACTGGGTAAGAGTGGCAGGCCAATTATTGGCTACTCTCGGAGTACCATGTGGCATTGTCGGGTGGCAATTCTCATAAAAGATTGTCCCCGCACAATGTGTGGGTCACACTTCTCATCTCCTAATCACCCAACAAAAGTGAATGATAATGTCTCTGTCGCAAAATTTGTTCACTACGTAAACGTTGGGAGTACTGCGTAGGCAATGCAACATGGTACTCCGGGAGTGCTAAATAATTACTCGAGTGCTAGGTGCATGAAGAATCCTAAGCCAGTCTTCGCTTCCACCCTCTATAAAAACAAAACTGCAGCTGCTTTCTCCATTTGCATCTGAATCCTAGAAGAGAAATTTAAGCTGAATTTCATATTCATCTAACAAACAACAAACAAATGGATGTGGATATGGATGCTCCAGCCACTGAAGAGATGTCATACACTGATCATATCAGCAGAAGGCAAGAGGAGAAAGGTTGCCTCTATGCTTGGTACGTATTTCTCTCAATTCTCTTTAAATTCTTATAGTATAATTTTGGATACAAAGACGAGATTAGAGAGTAAATAAGCTACGTGAAAAAGAACAACTAAGAAACGATTTTCGGGAATCTTTGTGTACTGGGTATGAATTTATTTATCTACCTATTTCAGGGTGTTGTGTTTTTTTTTTATGCAGTTTGTTCGCGATGTGCTGCTGTTGCTGTTGCTACGAGACTTGCGAGTGTTGTTTGGACATTCTCTGTTGTAACTGCTCCTAATTTATTCACGTAGAAGGGATTAGTATGCCTATGTTTATGCTTTATCATCATCCTATTTCATCGTTTTATTCTTTGTTCTGTTTGTTCATAGCTTTCACTGGCCTGGTGAGAGTGTTGACTGCGTCTGTAAATTTGCAATTCTGTCAAATTATTATTTCTTTTCTCTGTTTACTTCAAATAAAAAGTCTGGGCACAAGCATTTGGTTTATTAGTGATGTACTTTCACAAATTCCTTGATGTCTTGATTCAGTATATCATAATGTTCCAGAAGAACTTTCTTCTCGAATCTCACCATTTCTATTTCATTTAGGCTGGTTTTAATCATTTTGGTACACTGGTAGTACAGGTCTTATGAAACGTTCCTCTTATTTTTCGACTAAAATTGGTTACCATGAAATAAGTAAAAAATTGCACTTCAACTTACTGGATCCGAAGTTTAGTCAGGCGCAAGACTGTTGAAAGTATAAATAATAAAAGTGTCCTTCCCTCTAACCACTTAAGCTTTTAGATGAGTTGGTAGTTAACAATCTAATATGGTATCAGAGCAGACAATAGATCCTATACTTTATTTGTCCTTTAATTTCTCAAGCTGGCAATAATAACCAACTCCTATCTCATATAAAGTTTAGCCTCAAATCCTCTGCAGCTGTAGTGTATCCTCCAATTCTTCAAATTTGATAAGAGGCCCATATTTTTATTCATGTCTATAAGACTATAACCTTAGTGCTTTTTTTTTCCCAATCAGCCATTTCCAAAACCTTGACACCAATTACCAACAGGAAAATGATTCACACAAAGATGTCCGGACATAGATGTATCCAAAGTCATTTGATATGTGTGGATCCTACGTTCCATGGGTTCCATGTGCATCGGACGATATCTGTCCGGACATCTACGTTTGTAGCATTACAATGCTTTGGGGCCACTATTCGGCACTTTACGAATCCAAGTAAGATGTGAGCAAAACCTTTTGCCCCTCATTCCCTATAAATGGAAGACAAGTTGGATCTGAATCAACCAATAGAAACAATTGAGCTAAAACCACATAACTCTCTTTTTTTGCCCACTTCCAAATCCATTGAATCACAAGGAAAAATGGATGCCCCAGCCTCCCAAAATATGGCATACTTCGAAACATATCCAACCGCGGCATGAACACACAAAGGCTGCCTCTATGCTTGGTTTGTGTTTCTTCCATCCTTCGCAATAAGTCATGTTCTCTTCTTTATAGGAGAATATGTTCACTATAATTAACTTGTTAAGTCTGCTTTTTTCACTTCCTTCTAAAATTGTCTGATAGCTTTTTAATGGGATTGTTTTTCAAATTACACTACTTCATTTTATTCCGTTAGGACATTTAAGATTTGCTTACATATTCCATCTTTCTTCAAAAGATGAACAAGCAAATAACATATGACATTAAATATGCATAGAGAAAAACAGATCAAATCGACCTAATTTAGTTTCACAGTTGGTAATGCATTCTCACTAACCGTATATGTTTTTTAGGTCGCGTGGTAAGATGAGTGGCTTTGAGAGATTATGCACCATTGGTTTTGAATTTGCATGTCCCAAAAAAATCCAAGATCTGAAAAACAAGGGAAAAAGAAAACTATCTAGCTTTATCCCTTCTTATTTTCGCACAACTATGGGCAGTTGGTTCACAATGTGTTGCTGCTTATCTTGCCATGAGGACGAGGCTTGCAAGTGTTGTTTAGATGTTCTCTGCAGACTTCAGTGATTGCACCTAAGTTCTGTTACTGGATGCGAGTGTTGTTTAGATGTTCTCTGCAGACTTCAGTGATTGCACCTAAGTTCTGTTACTGGAAGCCTGTCTCATATACCACTCAAGTATTGTTGTCGTTTTCATTGCTGCTTCTTTTATCGGTTGCCAGGAGTGTCTTAAAGGGTATTGAGATTTTCAATTGGCTAATGAGTCTAAATAAATCTAATTAGTTTTTTAATGTGTTCTGACTAACATCAACCGGTTACTGGGGGGACTACTTCTAAACACTTAGTTTTACATAAAATATGCCTGATAGTATGGAGCAGACAGCAAAACCTTCTTTCTTCTCAATAGCAATTTGCAATATGTAGTTTCAGTTCCCTTTACATGAGTTTAAACGATGTACAAATATGAGAAACTCAAAACGGTAATGATGCTCTTTCCTAATGATGCCCACATCAATTATGAATTCTGCAAGAATAAGAAAGGATTTACAGCACGAAATAATCTGGAAAGTTACCACCTAATTAAGGGATGGGATTCCTCCCTTCATCGATTTCAATGACAAGGAGCCGTTCTGGATCTGAACCATTGGGTCCTTCTGAGTAGAGTGCAGGGAGATAAGCCTTGTAGGCTGGCAAATATCGCGAAACAAAATCCATAACCTGAAACAAACCCAAATAAAACCTCAGAAAACGGATTAAATATAAAGCAAATAGGGATTAAATTATTCTTCCCACCTCCTCATCAGACATCCCAGGCTTTCCATCCGCCCTCATGGCAATCTCTGCCTGCAAATTCGCTAACGATTATAAAATGGTATTGCAAAGGATAAGAATATTCTGAAATAGCAAACCATTGGCTAACCTGCAATCGCCACTGGTAGACACAATTTGGATCTTTAATCTTGATAACTATCCATGCTTTTATGAATTTATCCCATGCATCATAATAAGCTTCTAAATTCTGGTTCACTATCTCAAGCTGTAAAATTACACTTT
This sequence comes from Rhododendron kiyosumense, assembly GCA_019656275.1. Taxonomy (NCBI): domain Eukaryota; kingdom Viridiplantae; phylum Streptophyta; class Magnoliopsida; order Ericales; family Ericaceae; genus Rhododendron; species Rhododendron kiyosumense. The sequence goes on along the minus strand of BPLS01031751.1, from coordinate 37,872 downwards.
CACTCGAATTAATAAGGTCCCCATCAGAGTGACAAGGGAAGAAGCTAGCTGTATCCCTAGATATGATTTGTTAAGTGCTAATACCTGTGGATCAACAGGCGTGACTACTTCAACTGGAAGGGGCTTAAACCCAAGCATCCAGCCCTCAAATAGGATGGCCTAAATGAAATCCAAATGACTTATGGTGAGGAAGACAAAGATTTTAGTGGTTCTCCTTACTGACACACTAAATAAACTTTGTTGGGTTTATAAAATGTAACAAAAAAAATATTTTTAACGCTTTCTGAGTTGATGATACAGTCATTTGGGATGGCAGATGGAGCGCTGGCCATAATTTTTGTCACATCCACATCTTAACCAACATTTGCCTATCCCAACTACAAATTGAAGATACATCTTACAGTAAGAGGCCCTTCAACTTCTGGCCATGTTGAAGGATCAGCTCTGTCACCCCTACCATTGTTTGCAGACTGCAGAACAAAAAAACAATGGATACGAACCTTGAAATGAAAGGTTTGATTGACAACAAGCATATTCAGTTGTGCTGGGAGCTTACTTTATCATATCGAGGTAGCTTCATCTTCATACCTGACACAAAGCACACGTAATTCATTACCCATGATAACCCTACTAACGACATAAGTAATGGAACTATAAGCACCAAATGCAAAGAAATCTGTATGAGGGAAAACTCCTACCTTCTTTAGTCAATTTGCTTAGAGCTGTTAATGTTTCAACAGACAATGAAAGGTCGTGGCTTCCCGCATTTCCACGCAACTGCAGGTGAGCAAATAATCTCCGTTACCTTGTTCTTTGAAAATGCTTCCTCATCTCTCAAGCTAAGAGATTTTAAAGGGGAGCAAGTTAATTGATACCTCTAGAAGTGCATTTCCTGGATTGCTTTCTCTCAGCTTAGCCTATACCATAGAAAGATTGCATCAGAAAATGCAAACACAAACAAGAAGGGAAGCAATATCCAATGACTCCATCGAACACGTTTACAGTTTTACCTGATCATCTGCAGTCAAGTAAAAATCATCTATGGATACTGTAGCAGACTTCCTGAGATTAACATGAATCAATATAAGGAATTCCTTTCATGTTGTCATACTCCCATTCAACTATTGACAAGATTGCTTCTACACAATAGATATCATCGTTTCTGCAATCTACCTCCTGGTGACTTTGAAAAGATACTCTAGAGCAAAGACTAGTGTAGTCTTTCCACAACCTTGAGGGGCACTAAACCCAACCTGCATCACAAAAAAAAGATGTTAAAAAGCATTACCCAGCCTGTTCACAGTACACACGTCAAGACTACAAAAGGAGAATTGAGCAGCTTGTCATGTCTGGGGAAAAAAGTTACCCCCTATAACAGAAGAAAGGGATGGTGTGAACATCTTATGTTTACCACTAAAGGAGTGACATCGTCTCCATCTTTAAACATGGAACTGTGATGAGAAATTTGCTGTTCGCACCATAAGAAGACTGGTATATAGTAGTGATAAAACCTAGCCTTCTGAGGTATTGTTAGGTAGAGTTCATTTAGTTGAAACAACCTGCAAAGGTGGAATCCATACGCTAACCACTTGTCGATGGACTCAGCCACCATCTCTGAAGTCATGCCCAACTTGTTTAGAAGTGGGCCTGAGCATATAAATTCAAAAAGGTCCTGTACAGAGGAAACTTCTGCAGGTTTTGAGGGAAAAACAGAATGCAATGGACGTTGGCTCCTTCCATTGTTGGAAACAGTGTCAGGACAGGTGGAGCTGTCTTGTATCCATGAACATCCCAAGCCTGCATCAATGGTTTGCACATGCACTTCAGTGACTAATGCCATACGACAAAATGAACCAAAAATATCAGGCAGGGGAATAAAAACAAAAGTCAACTTCATTTGTCCACGCCCTTGAATTGGAATAGAGCATTATCTTTCACTATGGATTAAAAAAGGAACTCAACTCGTAGGATATCTCCATGAAAGAATAAACAAAGTACACACTTGAAGAAGGAAGGTTAAAACAGATGCTAGAAACTCAGATGAATTTTGCACTACTATCACTCAACATTACCGTAAACTCCACTTGGTTGCCAACACGAGTGAAACATTAAATTTCATAATTGCCATAATTTTGCACTCTCTTGAATGTATAATGGTTGGTTTGTGTTACTTTTGAAGCACCAAACAGCTGTGTGAAGCTCATCAGAGAAAACTGTTCACTTCTCACTTTCAAGCTTCTTCTCCAGCAAAACAAAGCATAAATTTTAGATACCCAATCAACTTTATAATTCCTATAACTTGATTGACTAAACCAAGGCTTCGTAAGGAGAGTGGTGAACATCGGAGTTTGAGAGATGAATATATTTCATATTTTCTTAGATATCTTACATATCAGTTTTTGGCCCTTCAGTTTGGGAGCTTTAATATGATGGATTTGAAGTGACTACTTGAAATCCTTTATCCTAAAGGATTGCAGCTATACAAGAATCATTATAAAATACTTACCTCTAATCTATCTTCCATGAGTTTCACAAGTCACATGGAGCTCTGCCGTCTGTGTTTGGACTGCACAGAGCAGTCTGTGCAATCTATCCGTCCCAAAGCATTTTTAATGGTTAGATTTTGTTGGGAGACTCTTCTCAGGAAGACACTATTATTCCCACGGAGAGACTTTCTAAAACCTGAACCATTGATTACTGATTACGGAGATGAATGGACGAGATGAGACTGCAAAATAAGTCAGATCCTATATAATATTATGACATTGTATAAGTTAATTCAAATCCACTCCTACCCAAACAGAGCCAAAAGACAGTAAACGAACTCTATAGTTAAAAACTCAGGCAAATGTTAAACTAAAGTAACAGAATAAGTCAACAAGACACAAACAAACCGATAATCGATACGAATTGGATACAATTTAGGCATTAAGAGAAAGAGAGAACAAGATAAGACCTGATTTTGGGGATTGAGGAAGCATCTGAGAAGAGAGATTCGGTTTTGCTGATACAATAACAGCTTTGGACAGCGAGGAGAGAGATGAACGGATGGAAGATTGATCGTAGCAGCTGAATATGTAACAATTAGTATAGTAATGGTTACAGCTGTAGAGAGAGAAGGAAGCGGTTTTCGTCGGCCATGGAGTCGTCGGCTGCGATAAAATATTCAAAACCGCCATCGTCATCTCTCTCTCTCTCGCGATGAAAATGGTGGAAAACTTTACACGCAGGCAGTGGAAGCGATTAGCTCGGATAGCATTCGAGGCCCCACAAGAAGAACCAGAGCTAACTCGCAGCGATTTTTTGACGACGGCTGAAGTACGAAAATACCCTCCAACTGCTTCTGAACGGGTGTTCGTTGGAAGTTGGCTTCGTTCCGGAACCGAAAATAAATAGTACTTATTTTTTAAGAAGACAATTTTAAGTTCAAAAATAATCACTCCGATTGGTTGAACATTTTGAAAGTTATTTTTAACTCTCGGCACAGTTTTCAATAAATTTTTCTCTCTATCTCTCTCCACTCATTACTACTCTAACTCTCAAAAATAACTTTCGAAAAGTTAAACCAAACAAAGAGAATATGTTTATGAAAATAATTTTCTTAGCTATATGGATCTTATTTGATAGATTTTATCGAGATTTTTTATGCGGTGCAAAAAAAATTTAAAAAAATTATTTACATTATTTTTTAGTTTGAAAATATGAAATAAGTACTTATTTTTTAAGATCTCTTCTGGTGGAATTTTCAGTTCCCTGAAAATTTTCTATTCTATTTTTTCATTGGACTACTTGATGAGATAATTCAATCTATATGGATAGTCCGGAAGTTGATGATCGTTCTTCTCAATGGAGGAGGGCTAGCATCGAATTTTGAGGCTTTGCTGTCCTTTGGGCATTTTATGATGATGATTAAAAAAAGAAAATAAATCATCTAAGCCGTTCATTAAATGTAAAATATTTTTTCAAGAGCCAATATGAAAAATTAGCTTAATCTGATATCTATAGATACTTGATTCAAATATCTAACTTTTCATTATTTTGAAATTCGAATGAAAAGTTAAATGATTAAATTAAGCATCTATAAGTATCGTATTGAGCCAATTTTTTGCGGTGGCCCTTAAAATTTTTTTTTTACATTTAATGAACGGATCGAATTATTTGTGTGAGCCACACAACAAAATTTGTACACTTTTCCTGTGTGTTTAGCAAAACCTCAATCCTAAAGTTCTAGATTTGTGATTCTTTCGTTTATAAAAATGAACGAGAGAGAGATGTAGGGAGGGGGTATGAATGGAGGAAAATTTATTGTATACCTCGGTGCCCCAAAGTCATTCTCCATCACAAATGTCTTTCACTGCATAGAACGAGAACAATGTCAGCGTGCATTAAATGAGACTGAAAAAAATTAAACTTTTTTTCTTATCACGTAGCGTTGTGCTCGTTCAATATACAAGAGCAAAAAAACAACAATGTGATTTTTTTTTCGTGTATCAAACGGGCACAATACTAATGCTACATGTACAGATGTTTGTCCGCAGATACGGACATAATTGTGTGACTGTTTTGATATGTGCAGACCTCGTGTTTATGTGTGATCCTCATGCTTCATCGGCCGATTTTCGGATCACATCTATTTTTGGATCAATGTACGTACACATCTGTTAAAATCCGCAGAATTGCACTTTCGCCTTTAAAAAGATTTTATGAAAAATTGACATGTGATGTGTTGATGTGGTGTCGTTGCATTCAGCACATAAAGTAGGGTGAGTTGTTAAGTAACTTTTTTTTCTTCATTTGAATTTTTTTTTGCATTTGTTTATTTTACGTTAAACTTTTGTGACTTATTATTCGTCTCGGCAAGAGAAATTGAAAAATTAAAAAATTTTGATCGAAACTCTTAATTTTTTTAAATAAAGACAAAAATGAGTCAATAAAGTCAACTTATTTTACTTATTCTTGTATTTTTTTTAAAAAAAATTATAAGTTTTGATCAAAAATTTTTATTCTTTCGATTTTTCTCGCCAATACGAATCAATAAATCACAAAAGTTTGACTCAAAATTATCAAATACGAATTTTTAAATAAAGACAAAAAAAATTACTGTTTCAGTTTTAAAACCAAATGAGCCCGTAATGTCTTAAGTTTTGCGAATTACTTTTTCACACACCACAACGCCAAATCCTTATGGGATGATGATAAGTATAGCATCACACACAACCCGCATAGATATTTTGCACACACATTCACACAAAAACGGGAGACCGACGTCAATGACCATGTGAGTAATTTTTTATTTTTTATTTTTATCATGACCATGTGAGTTTGTAGACAAGTGTTTTTATACGAGTGTATGTTCAAGAATTTTGTGTGAACTACTATTTTTAATGCGAATTAAGTGCATATGGAGTAGTATTTCTTTATTGGGCAAATTATAGTTACCCCCCTCTAACTATGCCTCGGATACACTTACCCCCCCTCTAACTTTTTTTTCTGACACTTAACCCCCTCAAACTAACGAAAATTCACACGGTCAAAACTTCAAACGGTCATAACTTCTTCGTCCAAAGTCGAAAATGCGCAAATTATATATCGATTTTGAGGTCTTGAAGTGCTTAACTCCGCAACCTATCCTCTAATAAGGTTTGCACCCGAGCAAAGGGCTAGGTCGTTGATAGCATATAAAACCGGTAAGACCGGGATCGTTCCCACAGAGAAGTCGTCTTTAGCGAATTTGGATTAGGTAGTAAGTACGTAGCAAGGCTTTCAAGCAGCCAACTTGTGATTGATTCGATTAACGGAATTGAACTTGAAATTAAACTAGATAAAAAACGGTCAAGTCAAAGGGATTGATTTACCCGCGACTTAGCCATAAAACGGTTCCTTCATCTAACTCATGAGTGAACCGAAACCGTCCGGATTCCACTTGAAGAATTAACAACTGAAGACTACTTGTAACTCAACTCAAGGCATTAATTCAAACTGAACTCATTTAACGCAAGTGAGAGACGAAAATAGATCGTTCGCACGCGTAGGATTGTCAAGCTCGTAGCACAAGGAGATAAACTTCATTGATCAAAGAAGCCACCAACCCCATGATCAAAACTAGAAATCATGAGTTTAATTCGTTCAAAACCTTGAAATTGAACTAAAATTTAAGCGAAACCATTTAAACGACTAATTCGTAGGGTTCATCTCACCCCCATGACCGAACCAATTAACTACTCGCTCATAGGAAAAAGACTAGAAGTTATACTCAAGGAAGAAAACATGATTAACCGATAGAAATGGAAATAAACTTGATTTATATAAAGATCCAACTAGTAGCTACAACATTAATAAACGAGAAAACAATAAACGACTAATATCTTGAAGTGTTCTTGAAGGAAATACACTAGGAAAGCTTGAAAACCATTAATGGAGCTCTAAAAAGAAAAGGACTTAAAGCAATAATATCTACCTATATCTCTCCATATGAGGGAGAGAGAGAGAGAGAGGCCTATTTATACAAGGCAGGCTTTTCTCTCCTCAAAATATCCCTGAACTTGCCAAAAGTGGCAAGTATTCCATAAATGGAAAGTCCAAAAAGCAGTAAAAATATCTGCTGGAGACCAATGTTATCGATACCATAAGCAAAGGTATCGATAACATTCTTCAAATATTCCCTCGGAGAAGCAAGTTATCGATAACTCCAACCAAATGTTATCGATACCCTCAGGTTTGGACAACTTCTGGACTAAAATGGAACCAATGTTATCGATAACAAATGGAATGTTATCGATAACATTCTTCAAAACACCAAAATGCGACCAATGTTATCGATAACATATGGAATGTTATCGATAACATTCTTCAAAACTGCAGATTTCAGGTTGGCTCTTCAGCTTCAGCAAACAGCTCTCAGCACTTCACAGCACTTATTTTCATTCTCTAAAGTTAAGTAAAGGCTACATTTTAAACCTTTCTTTTACCTTTCCTTTACTTTAATTTATTTAATGAAAATAAGAAAGTACCCCCTATTTGGAAATAATGGCATTACCAGAATTTCAAGATTCCATTTAAATCAAAATGTCAACCCCCCCACTTTTAGTACAAAATGGAAAACTGCACATTTTTCTCAAGAGAAAATGGCTCGAAACATGACCTTATTCTTCAAATAAAACCTTGCAACTTTGTAGTTACTCTTAGAAAAATTCAAGGATCAATTACCGCCATTTTTTATCTCGAAAATCGAAACTTTTTCAGAAAGTCATTTTTCCATACTTAGACAGATTTTAGGGGGCCGACAGGGTCTTCGGGTACTTAGAAGCTTCCGGAGCATTCCTTGGCCTTCAAACGTGCCTTATTTGCACGTTTTACCTGAAACTACTAAAAGCACACCTTACGTGCAATATCGCATAAAAATGACAATATATATGTATAAACATAACATGCTAGAGGACTTAAGCACCAAGAATATGTATTATTGGGTGCTTATCATGAAGTCAGCTTTCTAATGACACCAAAATCACATCATGATTCAAAGCACACAAAAAGTTATGATCAAAAGAGTAAGGGCTGGTAGACAGAAAGACTGTTTTGATCATAACTTTCTGTGTGCTTTGAATCGTGATGTGATTTTGGTGTCATTAGAAAGCTGACTTCAAGATCTCGAAATCGATATATAATTTGCATATTTTCGACTTTGGACGAAGAAGTTATGACCGTTTGAAGTTTTGACCGTGTGAATTTTCGTTAGTTTGAGGGGGTTAAGTGTATCCGAGGCATAGTTAGAGGGGGGTAACTATAATTTGCCCTTCTTTATTTGTGTGTGAAACTAGCATGATATATTTTTTGGGTGGAAACATAAGAACTTCGTTAGCGTAACAAGAAAAATACAATTGTGCTATTAAAGAGCATCGGCGATGAGTAAAGACCAACGAAAGACCTAAGAGCATAAGAGCATCCTCATCCTTGATCCAAACTTTTACCCAAATTTGGATAAAACCCCGTTTTGGGTCAGATCCACTTCAATGGCAAATGATTCATTATATATATATATGCTTTCAAGACTATTTCCCTCCATTTTTGTTTACCTCAACGATTTCAGCCAAAAGGGTAGCACATATCTCTTCTCAATGATGCGTTCTTATTTCCCAACCAGTTTCAGGATTTTTTCAAAGAGAATACGGAGAGATCATCGAGACTTTAGCGTTCATATATCCAAGGAGAGAGAGAGAGGGGGTATCCAAGCTTGGGAAAGCCATAATGTCTACGACGCTATGTTCTCAAAATGGCATTGAAGGAATCGTTGAAAAGAGAAAAAATCAGTTGAAATATTGGAGGAAAAAAATGGAGAGAGACTTGGATTGTCTCAAATTTAAAAAAAAAAAAATAGATAAAACCCAAAATAGAAAAGAATTTGGGTCAAAGATTGAAAATGATTTTTTATATGCTTTGCCCAAATTTTAAATTTGAGCCTTTAAATGGATGAGGTTGGAAATGCTCTAAAAGCCTGAAGAAGTAGTGCACATATCACTTTTCCGCAAAAACACTACACAAATGACAAAACTAGTACTAGTGTGAAATTGAAACTAGCATGATTGCACTTGGAAGTTGGAAGTCCTCCACTCCTCTCCCTACTTTTCAAGTTCCCTAGAAAATATGATTCCGGAGGGAGAAGGTGCGAGTTCTTATGATAGCGTATTCCTCGGATATTCCCTGTACGAGGTCATATACAATGCACTGGCGCATTTCTCGTTGATTCTCGGTAGAAATTCAAAGTAGTAAAATATGATTTACAGCTCTGTGTATTTCTTGCACTAGACTGTTGGATGAAGAGAGATTTGGGTTTGAGTTTCCACGTTCTTGTGATGTGTTAGGGGGGGGAGAGAGAGAGAGTATCTAGCTAAACAATAGCCAATTTCTTATCATTCTTTTAGTCAATAAAGTAAACAAAACGCACAGAAAGAAACAAAACAATCTTCATCATCAGTATAGACATACAAAAGTGTTGCGTCTTTTTGGGTTTATGCTTATCGCTGGTTCAGTCATCTCCTGTCAAAAAGTTGCAATCGTACGTTGGAAAAAGAAGATCCCTACCTCCCTTATCTGCTCCAGTAAAAGATTGATCCCTCCTTATCTGGGTAGGTGACGAAAACCCCTTTTGAGCATTTTTTTTTCTTTCAAGTTTTAATCTTGAGTAAAGAGGTGAAGAGGAGGATCAGAAGAGGAAGAGAGAGATGGCTTCGCCTGGGATGCTAGCGAGGAGGGCTTTATTGACTGATACACCGGTGATGGTTCAGGTAAATTGGGTTTCATTACGAACCCTAAAAATTGGGTTCTGGTTTGTTTTTTATGTATTGTTTTTCTTAGGTTTTTAGCTCTCTGTGTATATACTCTCTTTTTTTCCACATATAAACACCATGTGGTTGCTCTTCTTGATGCGTTTGTTTCCGTGTAAAATGTTCCGAGTATTTCGGTGATCCAGGTAAATTGGGTTATCATGAATTAAAAAAAAAGAAAGGCAAATTGGGTTATGGTAGGTCGTATATTTGCTCCTCGTTTGATGTGTTTGTTTGCCCAAAAAAGTGTGCAAGTGTTTTGATGGTCCAAGTAAATTGGGTTGATCAAAGACCCTAAATCGGTTATAGTAGTTCATCATATATTTTTGGAATGAATACCAAGCGGATGCTCTTCGTTTGATGTGTTAGTTTTTCACGTAAAGTGTGTGAGTGTTTTGATGGTCCTGGTAAATTGAGTTCTTCAAAATCCCTAAAATGGTTTGAGTAGTTCATACTGTAGTATATTTCATTGGTACGGATACTATGTGGGTGCTCCTCGTTTGATGTGTTTGTTTCCAAAGTAAAGCGTGTGATTGTTTTAATGGTCCTGGTAAATTGGGTCCTTCAAAATCCCTAAACTGGGTTTTAGTAGTTCATTTTTTTGGTACAAATACCGTGTGGGCTCTCTTGGTTTGATGTTTTTGTTTGCCATGTAAAATGTGTGAGTGTTTTGATGGTTCTGGCAAATTGGGTTCCTCAAAAACCCTAAATTGGGTTTTAGTAGTTCATATGTTTTCTTGGTGTGGATACCATGTGGAAATTCTTCGCTTTTTTTTTTTTTGATCTTGCGGGAATTCTTCGCTTGATGTGCCATTTCTCTGCTGAAATGTGTGTGACTCTGTGTTTGATGGTAAGTGGGTGTTGTGTTTGCAGATTCAGGAATTGTTCCGAGGTTCCAATGATCTACTTTCTCTAGCTCAGGTTGGTTTACCCTTGCCATTTTTTTGTCAAACCAGGTTAATTTAGAATATGTAAGTTGTCTTTTTATGGCTATGGAATTTGAGAAACCGAGATTTGTGGAACAGTTCTCTTTAGTCTCTCAAATCACAATCCACAATATACGAACTCTTTGCCAGCTCAACTTTCTCGAGGAAATGTCTGGACTGCTGAAATCATGATGGTATTGGACGCCTTCAATATTCAATTTGATATGGTGATAGTGAACAGGATTGATCAACAGTAGACAGTAGTAGATGCCACAGATTATTGCTCATATCCAGAGTCAACTTTTAAGTACTTAATGGGCCTTCTTTGTTTATGGTCTTCTTGCTTCCACCGGAAGTGCATTACTGGGAAATTAATGGGAGACAAAGACCATGTTAATATGAGTTCATGATTGAACTGAGAACCAGGGTAAATGTTCTAATGAGGTACTCTTGCTCTGCATAATGTCCGACTAATTTTCCTATCTTCTTCCAACCTCTTTCTTGATCCCAGTTATCCAAAGGATCTTGATTTCACCTGGGTAGTCAACTTCTTGATATTAAGCCCTTAGAAAAGTACGTAAAATCGACTGATTGTGTTTTTGATAGGTCGTTCATACGTGTTACGAGGTTTTGTGCATAACAGTTGGGAATTTCATTGTATTCTTATTTCTAAATTGGGATTTTCTGTCAGCTCTCTCAGTCTACTACCTCCACCATATTCTAGCTGGAGTAACGTTGTTGTTTTGGACCATTGGATCATTCTTGCCAATTTCATGCTATATGATTATTGCTAGTTTTTCCATGACACCTGTTGCATGATATTTGTAGCATTTGGTGTTATGGGAGCTGAGCAGTTGCTGGTTTTTTTTTTTTTTTTCTTTCTGCAAAACAAGCATTTTATAGGACCTAGGAAGTGGGGATTCTGTTAGTGTTATTCTTTCAGCATGTCACATCCCTACCTGTTCAGGATTCTAAGTGATTCCGATGATTTGAAATTTCTTAACTTGGCATGTGAATTGAGAGTAAAGTAGCTGTATGAGATTCATGTGGTGACAAATTACAATCAAGGCCACAAGTGTTCCATCTGACTTGAATTTTCTAGTGTTCACTTTTCATTATGACATTATCTGGGAAACATTCTAGTAAATTGCAAATTGTTGTTGAGTGGGAAATTTGAGATCTAGTAATCCTTGAAAACTCCTAAGCTCTGTTGATGGTAACAGAGCTTAGGAGTCAATCACTATCCACCACAAATGGCTCATCAATCACTATCTTGTATTCGGGAACTTCTTTGAACGGTATAAATTATAATGGTTGTCAGTTACTAGTATTTACCATGGAAACCATAGTCTATAGTTTCTTCTCTCCTTTATTGCTTTTGGTCTGTGGCACTGTCTTAGCAGTACCTTATTCTTTGACCGTATTCTCATGCAGGGAGTAGTGTATTGGCAACCACCAAAGAGAGCTTTGGATAAGGCAAAAGAACTTGTGTGGGATCCTTCAGTTAGTCGTTATGGTGCTGATGAAGGTCTTCCCGATCTTAAGGACGCATTGATTAAAAAGGTATAGCTATTGATTCCACAGCAAAACAGGTATATGGGGGCCACTGTTTCAGTGGTATCTTGAGATTAGCCACTTTGTGCATATTGCCAATGGTTAGGTCTTTCTCCAATCCTGCCCTGCTCATACCCCCAATGATTGGGGATTACATGGGTTTTGTTGTTGTTGTATTGATTCCAATGTTTCCAGTTGAGGACTTCTAGTAGGCTAAAACACTGCCAGGTTGTGTTTCCCCTACTTCCTTTGATTATTGGTGCAGTTTTTGTTCAAGTGTCCAAAATAGTTTCATAAATGGTTCTTTGTTTGTTGTGAAATTATTCTTGGGATTATATGCATCCGATTTTGTTCATGTCTCTGTGTCTGTGATTGTTGAGGCCTTTAACATGATCTGCTATTAGATACAAACCGAGCAACTTGTATTTTTCTCCTTCCATACTGACTCTATTATGATCTCATTACTTTTCCTTTGTTTTGCAGCTGCGAGTAGAGAACAACTTGCACAAATGTTCCGTGATGGTTACGGCAGGCGCAAATCAGGTGACTATGCCTGCTCGCTATAGTTCTTTTTTCTTTGGGGTTGGACTGTTAGAGGATGAGTATAAATCTCATAACTTTTTCCATAGTATAAAAACAAAGTACCTTTCTGTCTGTCTGTAATCTGTATGTACTTGTGCAAAATTTCTCTACATCCTTCACAAATCTAACACAAGTCCCTTTCTGGTTGCAGGCATTTGTGAATTTAGTTCTGACATTGTGTGATGCTGGGGATTCTGTAGTTATGTTTGCACCATACTACTTCAATGCGTACATGTCATTCCAGATGACAGGTGTTACTAACATTCTGGTGGGTCCCGGTAATCCAAAGACACTTCATCCTGATGCAGGTTAGAAGCTTCATAAGTTTTCATTGTCTAAGAGGAATTGCCATCCTGTCTTGTATTCTGAATCAAACACCTGATAAGCAATACTCTATGATGCACGGACACGGACACACACATGGACACTGTCACGGACACGGGAATTCTAAAAAAATGGGGACACGGACACGGCGAGGGACACGCCACTTGTATCTTTATATATTTATATTTTTTTTTCAATTTTTTCCCAAATTTAAATGGCAAAATGTGGACAAAACAAAAATTCCATAGTTCCAATACCATTTAAACAAAACAAGACATCCATAAGTTCAATACAACCCTATTAAAAAATTATAGTTTAACCCCTGATTTTTTTAAAAAAAATTTACAGTTTGACCCCCAAAATTTTAAAAAATTACAGTTTGACCCTTTTTAAAAAAAAAAAATTACACATTGACCCGTGCTGTGTCCCCATCGCCATCGGTGTCCCCAGCCGTGTCCCTCTGTGTCCCATCAAAAATTTATATTAAATTATGGGACACGTCACCATACGTGTCCCCGAGGTGTCTCTGTGTCCAGACAGTGCAAAACGTAGACCCCTAGAGGTGTCGGTGCTTCATAGGCAATACTGTTTCAAGATTTTTGAAGCAAATTATTTTATTTGGTGGGACAGCTTTTGCAACAACAAACATTATGGATCTACCTTAGATTGCATTTGTACTTGGAAGAGTTGTAGATTTAAAAAAAAAAAAAAAGATTTCAAGGAACCCTGAGGCTGCAGTTGGACCGGTGTAGATCATGATGGGGACTTTTAAAATGTTTATTGAATCACATTTTAGTTAGTACAGCTTTTTGGGGGAAAAAAGCTTCAGACAATGTCGTAGTAAGTCTGGGTTAGTGATATTCCGTTTATTAATGTTTTACATTTCATTTTCTGCTTGATTTAACTTCTCCTTTAACAATTGTTTTCCTTTTCATCTTTTAAATAGGTTCGTTTTCAAATTTTTCTTGACTTCTGGCTTGTTCATCCTACGAAACCTCTTCATTGTTACAGTGGAAAACCGTCAACATACTCGTGTATAGAAGATAAACACCTTAATGTTCTGTTGTAGGAGAGAATTGGAGAATTAATTTCGTTTGGTTTCATTAATGCAGGAAGATCAATCTAATACTTCAGTGAATTGTTAGTTATCTGCATATCTATATATTCTGTTGTTCATGATCAGAATTCTGCTTTTCAGAGTGGCTAGAAAAAACTTTACAGGAAACTAAACCAACCCCGAAGCTTGTTACTGTCGTTAATCCTGGCAACCCTTCTGGAACCTACATTCCAGACCCTCTTCTCAAGGTCTCTCTCTCTCTCTCTCTCTCTCTCTCTCTCTCTCTCTGTAGTCAGAATCCTCTAACTTCTTTGTTTCACTTTGTTTTGTTTTGTGTAGAGGATTTCAGATCTCTGCAGGGATGCTGGATGTTGGCTTGTTGTAGATAATACATACGAGTGAGTGAATTCTTTCCCAGTCTTACGCCCTTGATATTCAACTGCTTTCTCATGTAAATTTTTGTATCTGGTTTGACAGGATTGATAGTGTTGTTTGTAACAAAAAATGTGCTGAAATCTTACCTTAAATATGAAGGGGTTACAAGCATATATTGATTCTGTGATTAATCCAGAATCAGTGCATAATAGAGCTAGTTGCCAATCCATGTTTGAGATACACAAGCATCACTTGTTCAGTTATTCGTCGTTTCTGTTATAGTTACTGTTAGAGTAGTTGTCCCACATTGCTTGGGTATGGAATGAGAGATTACTTAATAATATTTTGGACTTCTCCCCTCAATGTCAATTGGTTTTGAGTTACATATAAAAGTTCCACATGGTATCAGAGCAGGCCCATGCCATTCCTAATTTTATAACAAAAATTAATTCAAGCCCAGACCCCACGATCCAAGATGACAGACCCAAAAAAGGCTGCATGATGATAGGACCTGAAAAAGTGGCCAAATATGTCAGACCTAAATGGGGCTGCGCCGCACGTGAGGGGAGGTATTTGAGTAGTTGTCCCACATTGCTTGGGTATGGAATGGGAGATCACTTGGTAATATTTAGGATTTCTCCACTCATTGTCAATTGGTTTTGAGTTGGATATAAAGTTTCCTCAGTTACAACCGTGCAGGCTTTTGTTTATTTCCTGTAAGCTTCACCAAAGTCTTCGACTTCCAATGTGACGTCAGCCATCACGTGTTAGGCTTTCAGAGTTGTGATTTTTCTTTTACAACTGGATATCAAAATCCAGGAACTTAAATTTGTTTGTTACCTAAGAAACAGGAAAATAGAAAAGAGATTGGATTGTTGTCTGGGTACTTGCTCTCATTTTGTTGCACTTCTGAAGTTACTAGCCATTAGTTTCTGTGTTCGCTGATTTTCAAGAATATGATATACCTATGTTTTCATGACTTCAATGGTATGTTGGAATCTTAATAATTTTACGTGCAGGTACTTCATGTACGATGGCCGCAAACACACCTGTGTGGAGGGTAATCACATAGTCAACGTTTTTTCTTTTTCTAAAGCTTATGGGATGATGGGATGGCGTGTCGGATATGTGAGTAGTGCTTACTACTTCTTATGTCATGACGATCAAGAAGAAATCAAAGTGTTTTCATTAGAAGCAAAATGCTTAATTTTGCACCTGAAACTTGAGCTTGCTCTTATTAAATAGCATGATTATCCGTTACATAACTGTACTTGCATGTGATTTTTCATTTCATCTGTAGTTAATGACGCTGATCATCTTATTACACTACCAAAGTCTATACTGTGGAAGTCACTAACTTGTTGTAGATGATGCACTGTAACGCCTGTACTCTCGTTTTTTATGTCTGCTACACCAGCAATATCTGTTTCATAGCATCTGCTTTACTTAGCGAGGTGATAAACAAATGTGCTTTTCAAAATATTGGTTTTTAATTGCTTCTAAATCTCTTCCTCTAATAAAATAAATAAACTGAAAGCGGAAAAGGGGTTGTTTTACTGCTCCAAATATCGAAATCCTTGCAAGCATCTCAAAAATTTCCTACTGTTGAGTAACGTTTCCATTATTTTCTCTTGCTTTAAACCAGAAACGTTTGCTCTCCAATATAACTTTTAGTTTCATTTTGCAATAGGTAATCCAAGATTAAGTGCTGCTAATATGAGCTTTTATGTTCATGCATGCAGATAGCATACCCTTCAGAAGTAGAGGGCTTGGCAGCCCAACTCCTCAAAATCCAAGACAACATCCCAATCTGTGCGGCTATTATTTCCCAACGCCTCGCCCTTTGCGCCTTAGAAGTGGGTCCCGAGTGGGTCACCAAGCAAGTGAAAGATCTCGTCAAGAACAGGGAAATAGTTCTAGAAGCATTATCCCCTTTGGGAGAAGATGCTGTGAGAGGAGGAGAAGGTGCAATTTATCTATGGGCAAAGCTCCCGGACAAATATATCGATGATTTTGAAGTTGTTCGTTGGCTTGCTAAGAAGCATGGGGTGGTTATTATCCCAGGCAGTTCCTCTGGCTGCCCTGGGCACGTTAGGGTCTCGTTTGGAGGATTGGTAGAGCACGATTGTCAAGTTGCTGCTGGGAGGCTGAGAAAGGGATTAGAAGAACTTGTGAGCGATGGGATGGTATAGTTACTCTTCTGCAACGATTGATTCATTTTGAACACATTGTTGTATTCTGTTACCCATTGATCTTTAGAGCCCCTGATTTCTTAAAAAAGAAGAGGAGCGAAGCATCTGGAATACCGGAGTGAACGACAAGAAATGCGCTTGGAAATAGTTTCAAATGAATTCTAATTTGACTGCTTCTGGAATTGCCCATCGAAAGTGGGAAATGTGATGCGATTGAACATTTGATAGTAATATTCATTCTGGTACTTTGCATCCAGAATTTTTATAAATTTGGGACATTGTGATTTCTTATGGAAATTGGACCTCCTTTTTGAGTTTCTCTGCCATTGGATGCTTGAAAGTAAGGAATGTGATGATTATAAGCCAATTCAAATGGCATGCTTTCAGACCTTTTTAGATTGGTTGGCATTTACTTTGCAAAAGTGTGTTCTTTTTTACTTTTATGGAAGCACTCTCATTATTTGTACTTCTCCATCATATTGAATTTGATGTCATCAACATGAGCCAACAATCGTGAACTCTCACGTACTTGATGCAAATTGTCGTTATTGTAGTTCTCATAGTATACATAGATTATCGCCTACCGATAGGGGGGAAAAATTGACTTTATCTATCTTGAGAAATTTGCCGATTGCCGCGTACACATTACATTTTGTGTTTTCCAAAGGAAGAGTTATTTTGCTTTGTAGGGAGAAATTTGTAACTTGATGGAAAAGCGGGGTAGAATATGTACTGATTACGTTTTACCGAAGGGAAAATTCAACTTTAACAGGACTATGGGGGGTAAAGTGCCATTAGTCTCGTTCTATAGTTGTAATACCAGATACTTCCCAAGGACATTCTAGTAACACTGCACTCTTCCCCCTCCCGTCTCTCGGCCGTTACGTCGCCGTCATCTTCACTGATCGAAGCAGTAGCCTACGCAGTGTACGCACAGACAGACACAGAGAGAGAGAGAGAGAGAGAGAGAGAGAGAGAGAGAGAGAGAGAGAGAGAGAGAGAGGGTTCTAGAGAGAAAGATGGCTGTGTGAGCTCTGAGGTATTTCTTCTTCTTCTTCAGAACTCTCATTCGAAATCCCTAGTTTGTGTTTCTACATTTCGAAAGAGCTGGAGAATTTAACTTGCAATGGTGGGCACGTCGGAATTGCAAGATCACGTCAAATTGGCTAGAGACTACGCCCTTGAAGGCCTCTACGATTCTTCCATTATCTTCTTCGACGGTGCCATTGCTCAGATCAACAAGTACTCTCTCTCTCTCTCTCTCTCTCCCGCACGCATTTTAGATACACTTCCATATCCTTCTTATTCGAGTATCTGAATAGGCATTGACTAACAACGTGTTGACCGGGCAGCTTACGTTCACTTCGACTAATCCTCTCTCTGGTCCAGGCAAAGTGAGGCCACCACGAGGGACTAAGGAACTCGGAAGAGATTTCTCTCTTGTGGCCTTGCCCCTAGAGATTCTTGTACTTATTTGATGCAAATGAAATTAGCACTGTTATTTGATTTTGTAGTCTTGCAGAAACAAAGGAAAGGAAGGTAGAAGGAAAATATTTCCTTGTTCGGTTTGAAAGATAAAAGAGGAAAGAAAATAGTGATCAAACTTAACAAATAAATGAGAAAAGAAAAGAGGAAAAAAAGGGAGAGGTGCTTAAATCTGTGGATCTGTTTGGTTGCTAAAACAGATGGGGAAAAAAGATGTATTTTTTCAATTTTGCAAATTTTTATTTATTTTTGGATAGCACAGTAAAGGGCTGAACGTTAAGAAGCCCTTTTCTGGTGGGTATACCTTTTCCCGCTCATCCACTTCAAGTCCAAGCTACGGGACCCTCAGGCCTCAACAAGTGGTTCCAAGCTTCTTCATCCCACTGTTCGCTTTCATAATTTGGTTCCCAAATCAAACTTTTTTGAGATGCCATTCTCTTTTAGTCCCTTACCAATAGAAAAAGAAGACATACAATTTCTTCCGTGATGGTGAGGCTATATTGCATGTCTGAATGTAGTCTGGGGCCATATGTTTTTTTTATACAATGTGTTCTATTGTCTTTCAGTCTATGCTAAGTTCACTGGGTGAAGTTCTGTTTTTGTTTTCCTTTTTTGGTTGTTCTTCAGGCTTTTAAGCACACTTGATGACCCTTTAGATCGTGCAAAATGGATGAATGTAAAGAAAGCTCTGACGGAGGAAACAGAGGTTGTCAAGCAATTGGATGCAGAGAGAAGGGCTTTCAAGGATATTCCTCTAGGTAGACGCCCCCCTTCACCACCAATTTCTACCAAATCTTCCTTTGTTTTTCAACCTTTGGACGAGTACCCTACTTCATCCGGTGCTCCGATGGATGATCCTGATGTATGGAGGCCGCCTACTAGAGACAATGCAAATAGAAGAACCGCAAGAGGAGGTCAAGTGGGTATGAGGAAGTCACCTCAAGATGGAGCTTGGGCTCGTGGTGCCACAAGAGCTGGAGCAAGCGGTCGTGGAGCAAAGGCTACTGGTTCTAGTAAGTCGAACACAGGAGTCAGAGCTTCAACTGCTGGGAAGAAGGGCCCTGGCTCGGGCAAATCTGGCAAGGCAGATTCAGTGGTAATGTCAAACCTAAGCAATGCAATTTCTGGAACAGTCCCTTCGTGTTTAGTGTATTGCATTCATTTTTGAGAAACTTGTGTTGTTTATCTTTTGTCGTTGTTATCAGATCTCTGAGATTGGAGTCTCTCCAAAATTTCATCATTTACTGTTATTTTTGAATTTTGTTTGTATACATTAGTTGCTCTTTCCGGGGATTAAATGCCTGAAGGGACAGTTTGATTGACAAAATTACACTTGGGATTGCATTAGAAATCCCATGCGAGGTTAGCGTGGATAGAAATTTAGATTGCATATCCCCTCAAAATAAGTCCTTTGCGATTAGTTTTCCGATGAGATTATGTATCCTTCACTAGTTGTTTGTTCACGCAAACATGGTCAAAATAGTGTAAATTTTTTCGGGGTACCCTTCCATCGGTCTTAATAGATTCTAGTTGCTATCAATAAGGAGTCAGGCATGTGGCTTTCCTAGATTCATGTTTACTCCCTCTTCTCTGTTTACTTCTGCCTGCAGAATGGTGATGCTGAAGATGGGAAATCTAGACGTGGACAGTATGAGGGTCCTGATTCTGACTTGGCTACAATGCTTGAACGGGATGTCTTGGATTCCACCCCTGGAGTGACCTGGGATGATGTAGCAGGGTTAACTGAAGCAAAAAGACTCCTAGAGGAAGCTGTTGTTCTTCCTTTATGGATGCCTGAATATTTCCAGGTATTCCTGCTTGCTTTGAAGGTGCAATGTGATTGTTGTTTCATGAATCTGACACACAACTACTATTATATCAGTTCAGACTTCTGCTTAATTTTGGGTGTGGAGATGAGGATACCTCCAGATATTTTTCCATTTCCTTCTCCCTACTTAAAATTTCTTGATTTCATTAGTTTCTCTCCTATACCTGCCAACTATAGGATGTCAAAGTACTATATGCATTAAAATTCCACAGAGATTTGGACTATTATGGATCAGTTGGAGGGGTATCCTCTTGAAATGTGCTTTCTGAAGAAACTCTGTTGCAGTGGAAGGGATTGTGGAAACTTCAAGCCTCTAGGTGTCTTTTCAAAGATATTGGGGATGTTCTTGTCCTTTGGACTAAACATGTCGGGTTCGTCTCAGAAACCTGATACAGTTGATTTTAAATCCAAAAAAAAAAAAAAAAACCAAGCCTCATTCTTCAGATGGGATTGCAATTTAAAATTCCTTGGAATTTCCAAATTTGTTTTATCTGTTGTCAGATTTCTTAGGAATTTCAGTTTTCGATGGCTGTCCAATCTCAATGGCCAATAATTGCCAACTTCTGTCAATCATCATCCATCACTGAGCAAGAATTGTTACGTTTAAGTTCCAACATCAGTTACTGGCTCACTCTTAACGTTTGTATAGATGGATTTTTCAATCTTAGAACTTATAATCTTGCCAAATGTTAATGTTATCGAGGAATTTGAGACTCTGAATGATTAGTATTCTTAATAAATAACTGGTCCCAGGCTCCAACTACACCACTCTTTTTTTTCTTTTTTCTTTTTTATCCTTTATCATGGTTGTCTATTCACTTCCAATGAATTCAAAATTGTTTCAGATGCTTCATTTTGGCATATCCTTGGCTATGGTTATTTTCTTGCTGCATGTGCAGGTCATTTGCATGTTGTATATGTATGCATACAATTGGTCCAGTTAAATGATTTTTTTGTCGGGATATCTAGGGAATTAGGAGACCATGGAAGGGTATTCTCATGTTTGGCCCTCCCGGTACCGGAAAGACACTTCTAGCTAAAGCTGTTGCTACTGAATGTGGTACGACATTCTTCAATGTTTCCTCTGCAACTTTGGCTTCAAAATGGCGTGGGGAGAGTGAGCGTATGGTGCGGTGCTTGTTTGATCTTGCAAGAGCTTATGCTCCAAGTACAATATTCATTGATGAGATTGATTCCCTATGCAATGCCCGTGGGTAAGTCTGTACAATACTCAGTTATCAATTTTGTGGTAGTCCGAGCTTGTCATGAGCATGTGCTTTGTATGAATTTGTCGGGCATATGTTCTTAGATGTGGCTGTATAGAGTACACAAATTCAAAATCTCTCTCTGTGCCCCTGTGGGCTTTGCGTATTCATTTGCAAATTGAAAAATAGAAAAATACCATCACTCAACTATTTTGAATTCATTCTCGCACGCTTTTGATTGGTGGCTCGTATTATGTTCATGTTGAGCTCTGGCCTTATATGAATGAACTTGCATTTCAGGGCTTCAGGAGAGCATGAATCATCTAGAAGGGTGAAATCTGAGCTTCTAGTTCAAGTAGACGGTGTAAGCAATACTTCCACCAATGAAGATGGCAGTCGCAAAATCGTGATGGTTTTGGCTGCTACTAATTTTCCCTGGGATATTGATGAGGCACTGAGGTTGGATCTTTTTGTTTATTTACTGTACTTTCTTACTTATACCTATACTTCTACTTATACTTTCAGCGTGTAATGTAATGACGTTATTGTTAAGTTATTTACTCATGCTGCTTGATCTACTTGTATATTGACATCATTCAGGAGGCGACTGGAAAAGCGAATATACATACCGCTCCCAAATTCTGAGAGTCGCAAGGAACTCATACGGATCAATTTGAGAACTGTTGAGGTAATGTGGTTTTGCTGTCAGGTTACACTAACCCTTGGAACCCATTAGGAAGCTTGAATCCTAATTGTTATCAAATAAATCAGTTGGGAGAATGGAGTCAAAAATTGGGGGGCGGGGGGGGTTGTGCCCCTTGTGTTGGAGACCCCAACTTTGAATTGCTATTGAAGGGTGATATTTCCCTTTATACCTTGTATCAGTGTATAATCCATGAATGGTAGGATGTGAGTTCAGAAATTCAATTACCATGCCTCCACCTCATTTTATCCATTTGTGTTTTACAGATCTTCAATCCCACCAATTTACAGTATCATAATGAAGTCATGTAAAGGCGCACTCGTACTATCTAAGAGCCGAGATTCTGAGATAATCTGCCTCCTATATTTAATAGGCATTGAATATGCTTGATAGAGCAACATGTCTGCTCCAAATTTCGAGCCAAAACTGAATCATGTGTCTATCTCCTCACTTAAACTCTCGGGAGATTTCCAAATTTTGATCATTCCCTCCTGATTGCTTTCAATATGCCACCCTCCTTTATATTCCATTCACTAAAAACTTGCATCAACATCCTTCTCCAGCGCATCCGGCATCTCCATAGCCATTTCTCCATCAATTCTTGATTGAACTGAAAGTGATGCAAGTACCAAACCACCATCCTCAATAAGGCATTCTGTGCACTCACCTTTACATCTACGAGATGGACTTTGAACTCCTTTCTCATCGCCAGAGAATGGTTAAATTACTTATTTAGTTTATCGAACTCTCAACATCCCTTGTTTCCTGCAACCAGGAGGTGAAAGTGGAAGAAAAATGAGTTTCCGATCTGCTTTTTTTGTAGCCTCATTCAGATTTGGCAACAAACTGTGCCCTTAGAGATTGTCATATAAAGCTAGCATTGTATGACGTTTAAATCCTTATTTATTACGTCAAGTTGGCCTTCTTATGCTCTTACTCTTACACTATGTTTCTACTGGTATTTTCTCGAGAAAGTACTCTCCACGTTTTAACATTTCCTTACTAATTTCAACATTTCCAAGAAACTTATGCTTTATAGAATTGAATGCAAAGCATAAGATCATCTATACATGTGCTTATTTACCTGCCCAAGGCTTGATGGTTCTTTTTTTGCCTTTTTATGTGTCTCCTATATCAGGTGTCCTCCGACGTAGATATGGATGAAATAGCTCGTCGAACAGAGGGATACAGTGGAGATGATCTCACTAATGTTTGCCGGGATGCCTCGTTAAATGGCATGAGGCGTAAAATAGCTGGGAAGACTCGCGATGAAATTAAGAGCATGTCTAAGGATGACATGTCCAAGGACCCTGTTGCCATGTGCGACTTTGAAGAGGCCATAAGCAAGGTTCAACCTAGTGTTTCGGCAGCAGATATTGAACGACACGAGAAGTGGTTTTCAGAGTTTGGTTCTGCATAATAGCATTCTCAATTGACGCCGGAACTCATCAATCTTTTGTTTCTGACAAACTTCCCATTTGGCCCAGTGATTATTTGTCTCGGTCATTCCCTGTTGCAGTTCTTTCTGCTGTTTCAGTGGTGTCGATTGCTGTCGGAACTGATCTAAGGTCTCATACGATTGGTGCATTCTTTTGTATGTCTAACCACTAATGTATCACGTTTGTCAGAACTTTCTTTTTATTACTGAGTCTACTAGTCGGTTCAAAATTTCCCTTGTGTAAGAAACGAAACCACTGCAGCAGCAGCTCTAGCAGTAATCACATATGAGCAATATATATGTATGTATCAAGATTGTACGGATCGTACCTGACCATACTGGCCGGGTATGTATCAGTTTGGAGAAAAACTGTACCCAAACGTTTGAATTTCGATAAGTTATTGGACAATTTTTCGTTTGCACGGCAAATTATGGCCATTTCTCCGTACCGTACCGGGCGGTTAGCGACAACAAAGGCGTGAAAGGACAACTCGTTTTCTATGCACAGTGACAACAGTGACAAAAGCTTTGGCTTTAGTCTGTCTTTGGTACTCTCCTATTTCGTTTAGATAAGAGCAAAGGACAGCATGCCTCATTGATCGACGGGATCGGTTCCTCTCCATGTTGCATCTCTCCATGCCCCTCCATACTCTTCTTATAGCTCCCACTCTCCGGTCAACACCGAGAGTTTGAACTGTTTGTAGAACTCGCATTTAGCTACGTCCGGGGAAAAAATCAAATTTATCGGACATTTATAAATGTGTAAACAAATGACATGTTGTTTCAAATATTGGACAGTTTGAATTTATAGTCACATAGCTTTATATTTTTGTGAAACAAAAGACGAATTGCTTATACATTTATAGATCTCCAATGAATCTAATCTTTTTCGGAAGTAGATACCTACGAATTTTACAAGATGAAAAGTAGATACCTATGAAATTTACGAGACGAACAGTTGCGATCCTTGACATTAGCTTGGGAGTGGAAGCCACAAGGGGAGTATGGAGAGAAATTGATCGCCGGCTTTTTTGTCATTCAAAAAGTGGATCTGGGGGTGCTGTAGTGCACCCCGTGTAGTGCATGTATAGGGCGGCACACAGCCGTCGATCTCATCAATCAACGGTCCACATTAAAAATTAATTATGATAAGTAATAAATGATTTTTACCGGTCATAATTAAAAATCATAGCTCAACCATTTATTGTCAAGATCGATGGTTCATTTCTGAAATGGAAATGTATTATTTGACAACCTCCTTAATTTAGTAGTATATTTTCATACGTTCAAAAAAATGGATGTATATCTTTGATGATTTTTATTTTGTAAAAATACGTTACTTAAGTACATAACATAGATAGTTATATATTATTATACATTCATTAATAGCGATTAATTCAAAACGGTATCCAAAATTGTTTCTGTACCGATATGTATTGTACCTGAGAAATTTTTTAGTGCCGGGAGGAAACGGTCACGCGGTGCCCGTGTGCGCATCTCAACCATCCAAACATGTTTTGAATAGCCCATATTTGTTTGGGTTTGAGGGGGTGTTTTGGTAATTTTGCACTTAAAATTACCCAAACAAATTTGGGTCATCCAAAATATATTTGGACAATTGAGAAGCACGCACGGGCATCCCGTGACCGTGCCCACCAAGCACTGAAAAATTTCTCATCGTACCCAGTACAAAACAGTACCATTATGGTAGTACTACATTCACTATTTGGCGGGTTGGATTGGATGTAGAATATTTTATATATGCTTTCTTTGTTGTCACTTGTCACAGGACAGGGAGTGGAAGTACCTCATTTTGGCCTTATTATGCATTTGATTGCAGAGTTGTTCATGCTAATAATATTTTTGATGAATAAATTATATTCTCTCCGTCCCAATTTATTTGTCTAATTATTAAAATACGTGTCTTTCAAAAATATACTTATATATTACATTTTATGATTTTTTTTTATGATTTTGAAGATTTTGTATAATAAAAACAAGATCCATATTGCATATTAAAAATATTACGGATTGAAAATTATAGCTAGTTCTTTGAGAGGTCAAACGCTCTCAAAAAGTCAAAAAAAGGATAAACAAACCGGGACGGAGAGACTACCAATTTTGCATGTTGTTCATGCCAATGAATAACTTATTCACTAATGTGAACAACTTGTGATTTTGGATGAATAATTTGTGTTGCAGAAATTATAGCTCCAGATTAAGGGCCGGATCGGACAAAGGTGGATTATTTGTCCATTTTAGCTATTAATGGCATGACGAGGGTGGTGTCAGCTCGTCTCCCCCTCTCCAGACTCATCACGTTCTTTATTTAACGATCCAAGCCGAGAACATAGAACTCTTACTGCTCAAAATCCGTCGTGTTGCATATATAGCTGTAAAAATCGACAGAGATTACGAAGGTGCATGTTGAACGTTCAAACTATAGTTTGAGGCGAGGCTTCAAGACCTATATATGGCCTAGGGCAAAAACCAGAAGGATGAATTGGGCTAAGAATCAGGCTTACTTTATTCTTGGGCCCGATTGCAAGTCGTTTTTAAACCGTTGTGTAGCTGCATTTAAGTGCAATGGAGTTGTAGGTTCAACTTATATAGAAACGGTGTCGATATTCTCTTATTCATGAATTAGGTTTGGTTTTATGTCACCAAATTTTTTTGTTAGTGGCACACTATTTACTTATTAATCCACTAGGCATTTATGTGAGTTTGGACTCAAATAATTACTTTGTAAGACAGTGAGTTATCTGGCAGCAAAAATATGAATTTATATCAAAGTAGTTGGGATTATGTATTTGTATCAATGAGAAAATTTTAAAACGCATAAAAATATGGACCGAGGTTGAAAAAGTTATGAAAACACAAAAAAAAAAAAATACTAAAAGCTGTAGTTATTAAATTATTTTCGTATTTTTTTGATCCGCTATTAAATTATTTTTGTCCTGAGTGATTTTTTTTTAAAACTTTTGGTAGTATGTTTTTTGAACTTTCTTAACAGTGCCCCCAAACTCTAGTACTCATATTTCAGTATTTACAATATAATCTAGCATTTTTTAGCTTTTCAAAATCTCTTTAATTTCAGTTTAGTTCATTCAAAATTGAAAATTTTCACCATACAGTCCCTCAAAATAGTATTCAATCATTCACCCTCCATTTCAGGAAAGTTTTTCGACGGTCATAGGCCACAATTTCAAACTGCACCGGCCCACACGTGAAGTAGAGAGAATCTAAGTCCTTTGAATGAATTCAAGAGACAAGGTGTCAATGGGAATGAGCCAAAAAAAGAAAAGAAAAGAAAAAAGAAGCTCAAATGAACAGTGAGGAAAAGGTTGAACTTATGGGAAAGAGATGTACAAAAACCTAATTGTAGAGACAAATAAGGAAAGTTTCAAATAGTTGGGAGATAGGGGGGAAAGTACTGACCATTTTCCCTACCCTGTTTATTTCCAATCATCTGTTCCATTCCCCTAACCCTAGCTACTTGAGAATTGAGTACAATGAATGTGCTCAAAGCCTCAAAGTAGGTATCCTTCTTGATAAATGTATTTATTTACCTTTTTACTTGTAATTGGGTATTGGGTAATGCCCGTTTTACCCGCTATTCATTTGAATATAAGTTTTGTAATTTTTATAGATTTCCAATTGGATATAGATATAGATATGGATATGGATATGGATATAGAGGTGAGTATGGAGTTTGGGGATCGATTATGGAAGTAGCACTATCGATCCAAACCCAACATGTTGCTTGATGTTCCATTTCCCTACTTTGAGACTTTAGTACCATGCATGAATGTGCTCAAAGTAGGTATCCTTTTTTTCTTAAAGCGTCTTTTTTGTTCTTTCTGGTGTTCCTTTTTACGTCTCATAGTTTAGTTTTTTGGCCCTATTTGATATAGTATATATTTTTTGTGGTTCACTATCTCGTTTAATGGATTGGTTAGCCTTTGGAAATCAATATTTCTACCCTCTATTAGTTAGGAGTCCAATTAAAGTCAAAATAGAGTCTCTAATAATACGTAGTGGGAGTACTTGAAATCCAAACCAAAAGCTTTTTGAATCCCTAATGCTGTGTTTGATTTGTATTTTGAAAAATAGTAGGGGTAATAAGTGGAGAGAGATAGAGAGAGAAATGTTGGAAGTAAGGGAAATCTAGAGGGAATTTTTTGAAAAATTCTTTTTGAATTGTGAAAAGAACAAGGCATAAATTGTCAAGTGACTATCACTGTGCTAACTCTTGAGGTCTCTATCCCTTAACTGAGGGGACGGAATTTTTTTTTTTTTTTTGGGTGGTTGTTTTTCTCCCCTAAACACTTTTTCCATGGCTCTGGGGTAACGATTTAGTGACTTAATTTTAATTTCCTAAAAAATTTAATTGTAAACTAAAAGAATGCCTACTTGTTTGTTAATTAAGAAAAAAATCTATGATTGTGCACAAAAATTCAAGCTATATATTGTAGTTTATGAAGGTGGATTCACCTTTTTTCTAAGAGGGTTTTTTTTTTTTAATCTGTGTTTAGTGTCTATCCACGTCCTCTCTCACTCTCTTGGAAGTGAAACTTGGAAGCATTTGATCTTTTCCACCATCTCTGCATTGCACAATGTGGACAGTGGAGCTTCTAAATAGTACATTTACTGCACTTTATGTCTCCACCCATCATATAAGACAACAAACCTTGTACACATTTTCATAGGAAATTCTTGTTCCTTAGAAGATAAGCATAATAAGTAGATGGAAAAATAACTGGTATTATATCAGGTGTTGATAATGTCAAAATTGTTTTTGTTAATGATAAAATTTGTATGTATTGCATGAAAGACTTATATGATGTGCAGGGTACAAGTCGACCCAAATGGTGACACGAAAAAATAGTTCCATCGTGTACTAGGTGCTACCGATGAAACGATATTGTACTAACAACCGTTGTTAAAAACGATGTTATTGTCATTTATATTAATTATCGAGATAAACAGCTTGTTGATTATCCTAATATGATGTTCAATTATTGATATATACATACCAACTCATCTAAAATCTTACAAACTATTTGAAGAATTGATTTTATTATTACCAATTCCACATAAATTGGGTCCAAAGACCTTGCATGGAGGGAAAGGGTCATGAGACCAACTTAACACAATCACAAGACGCCATAGAGGCAAAGAGCAACCATGTTCAGTTCCCAGGGAGTCGTTAATTAAAATATTGCAGAAACATAAAAAAAAAATCCAAAGAAGGCTTTCTCTTTTCTTTTCTTTTCTTTTTTAGTGGATGGGCAAGAAATTCATTGATAAATACGATGATTACAATCTATTGTATCACTAATACAACTGTTACAAAGATATATTACATACAGGAGGTCACATAACACGTATAAATCAAATGAAGGATTCGAGTCCAGCGATAAATTGATCAGACGGACAGGTGCAAGAACCGCGCATTCTACTTGTCGAAGTTCAGCTGTCACGGTAGTTCCACAATTGATTATGCTTTCCACAGAGATTGACCAATGCCAACCTAGCGCATCTAATTCCACCATAGTAGCTTTTTTTGCACTTTTTGTAGAAAGCGCTGCGTGCATAATAGAGCCGTATGCAACTAGATGGCCGGAAAGCCAACTACAACGTAGAATCGATAAAGAAACAGCACAACTACACCACAACCATGATTATTGAAAACGAAACAAAGCAAGAACGACAAAACCCACCATGGTGAATTGGCACATTTGGTATCATCTAGAATATCCACACACTTCAATGATTAGTGTTCTGCCCTCAAACAATTATAAGGAGCACAACCCTACAAAAGTAAGGGTACGGAGTATTTTATTGTATGCATAAGACTTAGGTGCCTTTGGCCTTTGTCTGGATCTTCCTAAAACTCTCTCTCTCTCTCTCTCTCTCTCTCTCTTTTTATTGTATGCATAAGACTTAGGTGCCTTTGGCCTTTGTGTGGATCTTCCTAATAACTCTCTCTCTCTCTCTCTCTCTCTCTCTCTAGGGTACACCATTGGTTAGCCAGAGTGTCGATGAGAGGCATTTTTTCTTCTGGGAGTGTACATTTTGGAAGAACCCTTTTTTTTTTATTTCTAATTTTCTAATAATAATATATTGAACCTTCGAAAGGTTTGTTCAATCGCTAATTTCAGGACCCAAGAATCAGTGGCAACCCCAGGAATATATGTAAACAGGGTCATTCAATAACCCAGTTATGCAAGCAGCGTCAAGAAAAAAGGTTTTTTCCTTTCCATGGGGTCCGGTGACCCCAGTGTTACGCACGCAGCATCGCCTTTGTCCAGAATTAATTGAGGTGCTCGTAAACTGGTTTGGACATCTGGTAATAAAAAAAAATACTCTATCTATCCTGATTTGTTGGTCCCCTTTTTGACTTTTACATGTTCCAAATTGACTGTCCAATTTCACAATCAATAGATCAGATTATTTAAATTTCCAAATCAATAGAGCAAATTTGGTTTCCATAATAAGTTAGAAACTCAAGATTGGACAAACAAATCGGGACAGCGGGAGTAGTACTAATAATACATTGATCGAGTAAGAAAAGGTTGGGTTTGGATCGATTTCCAATTCTTTCAATCAGTTTGTAATTGAACGGCTTGGTTTTCGGCCATACAGCTGACGCTTGGATTCTTGATCTTTGTCCATTTCAGCCGACGTACAAAACCCAGGCGGCCAGGTGACCCGTGACCCTTCCAGATCTAACTGACTGTTACTAGTTTGTGGGTACCATTAGACGGGTGCGATCTCCTCTGTTTTGAAAATTTTTGTGTCTCTTTGCCGAGAAATTTTCCGGGTTTTGGATTGTGTGATCTTTTTTTATGTTTAAATTTAACGTCCAAGAAATCCCTCGGCACAGAGGTACAGTGATTTTCCATTCGAACGCCACCACATTATTCAGGCAATTATTCAACACTTTCAGATAATCATATGTGACGTAATTAATCTAGGTACGTGGCACTCTCGACAAATCAGATGGAGTAAATTTTAAGAGTCACATGTAACAACACACTTTTATGAGTGGGAGACACAGTTTCCGATATTGCATGTATCATTTTCATTTTTCGAAAGCACTACGTGACTCCTGTCTTATCAAAAAAAAAAAAAAGCACTACGTGACAATGCGACATTAATACCACGGAAAATACCCAATAATTTTTCACATTATACTCGGTTTTCGGCTATACAGCTAACGCTTGGACTCTTGATCTTTGTCCTTTTCAGCCGACTTAGGCCAGGTGACCTTTCCAGATCTAATGGACTGTCACTGGTTTATGGGTAACCATACTACCATTAGACCGAGACAGAATCCTTTGTGTCGAAAATTTCTGTGCCTCTATACCGATGGATTTTTCGATTGTTGGATTTAAAACATAAAATAAAAAAATTCACACAATTCAACGGCTAAAAAATCCCTCGGCAAAGAGGCACATGAATTCTTGAGACAGAGAAGATCGGACCCATAAGACCGCCACCATATTATTCATGCAATTATTCAACACTTCTAGAGAATCATATGTGACGTAGTCTAGGTATGTGGTACTCTCGACAAACTCAGATGGATAGATTTAAAGAGTCACATGTAACGACACACTTCCATTTTGTGGGTGGAAACACGAGTGTCCTACAATATTGCATGTTTCATTTTCATTTTTCGAAAGTACTACGTGACAATGAGACATTATACTCTGAAAATACCTAATAATTTTTCACATTGTACTCGGTTTTTTCCACTCGTATATCCGCTACATCCAATAGAAAATGAGAATGGCGGCTTTTACTTTCTGAATAGTATATTAATTTTTCAATCGGTGGATTTTTTTTTTGGGTAAGTAAATCAATCGATGGATATTGCATTATTAATTTTTCAATCGGTGGATTTTTTTTTTTTTTTTGGGGTAAGTAAATCAATCGATGGATCTTGAATTCAAGCTTCCTATAAATGGCCTGTAGTGTATTTCATTTTTATTCGCTTGATTTGAAATATAGGCAATGATTAGTTAAAATTCGAAAAACCACAAGGTCAAGGGTTCAAGGCTTGGTAGAGGAGGAAGAGAAGAAGAAAGAACAAAAAAAAATTCGAAAAACCTATGGCGGTGGGTACCGATTTTGCACTGACAGCTATGAGGGACTCACTATTGTCCTACACGGAAAATTCAAGCCGTTAAATAATTAAAAATAAATAAATGGGCCCTCAAAAAATCAGCTTAATTCGATATGTGTAGTTACTCGATCCAATCTTCTCATTTTTCATTCAAATTTCAGAATCCCGTAATCTGAATGAAAAAATAAGAAAATTGGATCGAGCACCTACGCATATCGGATTGAGCTGATTTTTCACAAGCTCACTTGAATTTTTCTTAAAATATTAAACGGCTTAAATTTTCTGTATGGGACCCATAGTGGGTCCAACATGACCGTCGGTACAACACCGGTACCCACCCAGTCAGTGGCTGTAGCAAAATTGGTTAAAATTGGTGGTTCTCTCTCATAACAAAATACAAAAAGTTACTTAATGGTATTTTTATGATTGATCATGGTAAATAATTCACCAACGTAATCACATCAACATCGTAATCATAATGGTACATACCTAAAACTAGGGATCCTAAACATACATTTCTAGGCTCTTTGACTTTAGAATCCAAGCAGTCAGTTTTTTCTCCCACTCTAAAAAAAGATTCGATTGATTTGGTAAAATGTTTGGGAAGTGTTTCCTCATGTTTCATTATGGGTACGACATGATACTGTATTCGATTTAATGTCACAAACCATCTTAATTTGTTGTCGGTAGGATCACAGTGACCATGATCACAAATCGTGAATCTCCGATGATCTCAAATATATGAAATTGAAACGACGTATACACTCTGATGGGAATCTCTTAAGAAAGGATTAAGTTAGTGGGAAGTCATAATCGATTAATCCTAAACTCTGATTAGCATGGGTCATTGGGTGCAAGAAAATGATGGATTTGTCGTTTTGTTGGCCATCGTGGATCGAAGTCACCATTATCTCTACCAAGAAAAGTTTAGAAAAAAAGTGTTTGGATAATTCCAATGCAAAAAGTCTACAACCACATTAATTACTTGATCTATCATGTTCGGTTTGGATTTTGAGAGAGATTTTTCAGAGTGATGAATAAAGAGAAATAGATAGAAAAAATTTATTGAAAACCGAGTCCAAGAATTTTGAGACCCCAAAACGAACAAGACCATGATCCGAGTTTGGCTTCTCTTATTTGGTCAGCACTAAAAAGTGCATTACTATTGAAAGGGTGTTTTCTGTAGGCAATAACTTAAAGATCCTCTGGTGTTGTTGAAAAACGTCAAGTTTTTTTCACTAACTAATAAGTTGTTGAAAAATATCAAGTTATTTTCATTAACCAATAAATTGTTAAATTTTTTAAAGTTTGTTGAGAAATTAAGAGTGGTGTTGAAAACTATCAAATTGTTACACTAAACCAATTAATAAGTTGTAGATGAAATACAAAATTACTAAGTCATAACTTGTTACAAAAAATTGTTAGTGGAAACATGGCCAGAGCTTGATTATGAGATTGTACCATGTCAATACCTTATACAAGTATCATTTTTTTTTTGAAAGGCGAAAAAAATCGTTAATCTTGAAATTGTTGTAAGACTAATAAGACAGGAAAACAACGTCTGTGTTCCAAATAACACTTCTGTCCGATCCGAATTCCAAAACGTAAAAATTAGCAAAAAACCAATCGAAGAACACCTATATGAAACAAAGCCCAATAACGGGCTTGAGAGAAAATGGGGATGCGGGGATGGGATGAAGATTTTAGAACAGAAAAGTAGCATTATCAAAAACTGAAATAATGGAGAGAGAAGATGAAAAAATCCAGCAGACTGTAGAGAAACCTTCTGACATAGATATGAAATATTAAAATAATGTGACATGGCTTTAACTATGGGTTCGTATCATTTGAGGAGTTTTCTTTTGTAATTTTAGAAGTTACCTTAGTCACATAATCTTTGAGCACATACGATTTTTGCTTGCGTTTTCAATTTTCGCTTTACGCTCGCTTTCTCAATCCTCACGTTCTCGCAAATTTTAGTAGTTTCGAATGTTTTTGAAAATCTCTTCCACACTTGAGCACACACTTTTGCTCGCTCTCGCGCATTGTGTGACTTATTACTGCATGAGCTGCAAAATAATTGTAGCCTTACTCCTAAACATGATATTATTGGAACAAATTGTGAAACAACCCAACCTCGCCACGTGATTTGCATATGCAAGAGTGGGATGATATGACATCTATTTTTATGAATCTATATACATGCTCACGAGCTTATGTCTCTCACCTGTGCCAAATTCCTAGTAATTGCTAAAATCTGACCAAATTAAGGTTATTCCCGTAGGGTTATTTCAAACTTGCTGTCAAAATTTGACAAAATCATTTTTGGTGCATGTCAGATTTACACATGAAATTTGGTTTGGCCAAATCTTGTCACTACACCAAACCCATTTAATTTCTCCTCCCTCCTCTCACGCTTTAACGGGAAAAAAAAAAAATTTCTCAATTGCGCCAAAAAAGTTCCCAACGGTTGTACAGTTGTAGCAATATTATCGCTATTGTTTTGACATTTTAACAAAGTTATTTTGGTACCAACGAGTAAACTTGCTCGACGATTAGTTGGGTATGACCATCATAATGATCTCATGTTCATGTTTAATTTGGAGCACAATAGGAACAAAACAAAAATCACAATTGTGCCAAAAAGGTACCAACGGTTGCAGCAATATTAGTACTATGGTTCTGACTTAAATGATGTCTGTCTTTGCAATCTAATTAGAAAGGAAGGAATCATATATTTGGCAACGAGTACACTTGCTCAACGATTAGTTAGTTGGGTACTACCATCATAATTAAGGATATCATACTCATGTTCGAAGGAGTAATTTATTTAATAGTTCGGGAGTACTGTCACGTAGTACTTCGAACTACTTTACAATCACACATTCTTGTGAGGTTCATACTCTTAATGGCAGACCCCACAGAAACGTGTGGTTGAAAAGTGATCCAGAGTACCATGTGATGGTACTCTCAAATTATTGTATAATTTCACTGTTTGGAGCTACTCTTGGAGCACAACATGATTTGGTGGTGCTTCGTAAGTATTTCATAACATGGCTGGTGCTTCATCCTATTCACTCGATCAGTGGGTCCCGCCAATTTAATCCCATCCATTTTGGTTTAGTGCTCTCTATCCGGGTGCTAGAGTCACTTGGTTGGTGTCGGTCAATTTCATGTAAAGAAACATTGTCAAAAGTGGAACTACCGTGACAGTTCAACAATATGCATGTGCTTCTCTAGCTAACATCTGGATATATCCTTCTTTGAGGAAGCATCGTCAAAAGTAGAACTATCGTGACAATTTCTGTAAGGAAGCATCATCAATTTATCTTAGGATGAATCCTTCTTTAATTTGAATGTGTTAATTTTTTTTTTTTCAATTCAAGTGTCCAATTAGTCTTTTTACAGTTGTATTAGATGTACACAGTATGTTGTACTCTTGTTGTTAATGAATTTCTTACTCTTCCAAAAAAACAAAACGATCCTACTTGCAACGGGGCCATTAAATTGGAGCAGCAACTCAAGAAATTTTTATCAAGATAGTCATGATGAACTAGAATTATTCTAGCTTTTGCTTGAAGAATCACTCTTTCGATGACATAAAATTGAATTTTAATACTTTCCCAAAATTATTTAAACTTATCAAATCATGCAATCAAATTTTTTTAAAAGTTTTTTTTGGCATTATCGGTTGTTATGTTTGAATGGACATGCTGTGACATTACTAGTGGGGTGGGGTTGGGGTGACCTAAAAATTAAGTTGGTGCTTGGAGCCTATGGAACCAGAAGAAATTTTTGCAAGGGACAATAATAGGTGGTTTCCTAATCAAAGGGACCAAATGACCCATTAATTAATTTTTGAGGGACACCCCTTTAATTAATTTGTTTGTTTTTATTAAGGCAAATGTTTTTTTTCCTCGGCATTAAGGCTTTGTTTGGAACATAGTGAAAGGAAAAGAGAAGAAAAAGAAGTTTAAAAAATTTCCTCTCCCTTGTTTGGTTTAGTTGGAAAGAAAAAGAAGAGAAAATGACCAAATAAAGTATTAGGAATGGTAAAATCTTCTCACACTTTCCTTGTTCTTTATTTTCTTTTTCCTTTCCCTCACTTCCACAAGTTCCAAGCAGGGATGAAGCTAAGGAGGAACTAGTAAACGGTTGCCCCTACGAAGAAAAATAAAAGAACTCTACTATTATATAGGAAAAAAAATTCCTATGAAAATATATAAAAAACTCTTAGCTCGCATACATGGTCGCCCTTGTATAATTAAATTCCTGACTCCATCTTTGATTCCAAACATGGCGTAAAGCAAATGATTAGCTAGGGAGACCCAACTATGGGGTCGAGTGGGACAAAAGACACATGATCCAAAGGCTAAATACCAAAAGAATCTTTAACAACTTTTCATGAGAATGACCAAATTAGCACCAAGCCATCTTATCTAGAGACAAAGACAAAAATGCCCTTCCCAAAGTTCCTAAAGTATTTCCTTGACTTCTCCTATCTTTTTTGATGACAAAAATCAGGCCTCAACACAACTAAGCTTTTGAGTCACCCTGCAGCCACCATTGATTTAAGAAAAGCTTCGCCAATTCCTAGAAGGGTGAGAGAAAGGGTAATTTGGCCAAGCTAGGGGAAAATGGGGGAGTTTATTGTCTTGTAGTAAAGGGAGATGAGGGCCAAGGAAAAAGGGTGGGTGATTTGGATGTTTTTTCTACTTGAGGACAAGACAAAAGTACATGAAGATAGATAGGGCCCTCCCCTTACATGGAAACCCCACTTTTAGTTTTTTTTTTTCTTCTTTTTAAATTTTTTTTTTTATTTGAGAAGTTTAGATGCTTCAACTTTCTTCAATTATATTCCCTCCGTTTCAAATTGACAGTCCATCATAAAAAGTTGTGTTATTTTTCAAATAAAAAAATTAACTACTTCTGTGTATAATTTTTTGAATTTTTTCGCACCAAATTAAAGTACTAATCAAGATCTTTAATACGGTGCAAAAAAATTTGAAAAATAATGCACCGAAAGAGTTGATTTTTTGATTTGAAAAATGGTAAGGGAGAGAAAGTGAAACTCTCAATATGGAACGGAGGAAGTATTTCTCTTGTAGTGGACAAGATTGTCCTTTCCATTTTTGTTCTTTCTCTTGTCCAATACAATTACCCTCCCTATCATTTCTTGTCCCCTTTCTTCAACACTCCTCCCAACACCACTAAAAAATAAACACCTCTCTCTCCAACATCTATCCTATTACCCTATAAAATACTAGAAACTCACAAAAATACCCATCCTAAAGTAGATAGGAAAATAGAAGTTATTTATTTACTAGCTAGCTAGATTCAATTGGAGTGTGATGGGGCCACAACCATAGTATAATTCTTTAAGAAATTAATTTGTTCGTTATGGTTTTTTACATTTTTTTTGAATGATGAGGGTCACACCCAGAATAAATTCATTCAATAAAAAAAATCACCTTTCTGTCACGTTTATTAATGTTTTACTAGATAAGAGGGCCATACCCAAAATAAATTAATTCAATCAACAAGTTACCTTTTTGTCACATTTATGCATGTTTCTACGGATAAGAGAGCCACCTCAAAATAAGTTATTTTTTGAATCAACAAATTATCTTTTCCTTCACATTTATGAATGTTTCTATAGATGAAGGGGCCCCACCCACTAAATTAATTCAATCAACAAATTACTTTTTTCTATCACATTTATGAATATTTTTATATATGAGAGGGCCACACCCCATAAGTTAATGTAATCAACAAATTACACAAATGTTTCTATAAATAAGGGAGCCACAACAAGATTAAATTAATTCAATTAGCAAATTACCTTTTCTGTCACAAGGGACCACAACGAAAGTAAATTCCATCAACAAATTTCTTTTTTTCAAAAGATTTTCTTAGTATTAACAAATACTACTGTATCCTCCAGTACTTTTGTCGCCATCTTCTAACTCACACTTATATATATATACACACCATACAAACCACCATTTCTACCTACAACTTTATAGTACTATTCAAGCAAAGCCTAACCCCTATCCTCCAAAGTTCAACAACCTAGCCTCTCTCTCTCTCTCTCTCTCTCTCTCTCTCTCTCTCTCTCTCTCTCAAATACTCACCATGCCTTCTAGAGTCTCCGATGCCATTAAACCCCACAAGCATGTACTAGACTTCACCTCACTAAAAGAACTCCCCGAGTCTCATGCATGGTCCTCGCTCGACTCCCCCTCCTCCAACAACCCACCGACCGCCGCGGACTCCTCCGTGTCTGAGTCCGTGCCCGTTATCGATCTCGACGACCCCAAGGCCCAAGAACTCGTGGGCTGCGCATGCAAGACCTGGGGCGCGTTCCAAGTGAAAAACCACGGGATCGAAACTAGTCTTCTGGATCGAATCGAGTCCACGGGTAAGAGCCTCTTCTCTCTCCCTACCCATCAAAAGCTCAAGGCGGCTCGAGCAGCGGACGGTGTCTCGGGTTACGGCATGGCTCGCATTTCCTCGTTCTTCTCAAAGCTCATGTGGTCCGAAGGGTTCACCATTCTCGGTTCCCCTCTCGAACACGCTCGTCAACTTTGGCCCCATGACTATAACCACTTTTGGTACGTGTACACATATGTTCCTCCCATTCTCATGCACGTACGTATAAATAAAAATAAAAATAAAGGGTTTTTATAATATCAAGATTCATCATCTTATTTTTGCTTAAGTATGAGTATATAAGCCCACATCTATAT